>NIGD01000008.1:43446-74953 GCA_003055185.1 Escovopsis sp. TC
GTCTTCGCAATGGGGGGAAGGCAAGGGAAGGCAAGGCAAGGAACATTGAAGACGAGGCAGCGCAGGGAAAGGAAGGGCTGACAAGGAGAGAAGAGGCAAGGCAGGGAAACGAGAGAAGAGGCAAGGCGAGGAATGGATAGGGGAGCAAAGGCAAGGAGAGGGAGGAGAGGATGGACGTGGTGATCGGGACTCACAGGCTGGGGGTGCTGGGGGTAGCCGCCCTGGTTGTAGTAGTCGTTGCTGGACATGGTGTCGTGGATCAGAAGGCCAAGATGGACAGCGATCTGTGGATCTCAATGATCTATGGATGGAGGTGGATGAGACGAGACGCGACTCGGGATGCTGTCTGGGCGGTCGGCGGTGGTACCGAGATGAAGATGTGTGAGGAAAGGGAGTGTGTGTGAGAGGGAGAGAAAAAGAGAGAGACGTCAGAAAAGTAAGAGAGGGACTCTGGAGGGACTCTGGAGGGGGTGTAAGAAGGAGAGAAGTGGGAGGGAGAAGGGGGGAGAAGGGAGAAGAGAGAAGAGAGAAGAGAGAAGAGAGAACTTGGAGAGAAGAGAGGTGGAGGTTTGGCGTTAGTCAGGAGGAGTCTACTCTGGGAGAGGAGGAGGAGGAGGAGGAGGAGGAGGTGGTGGTGGTGGTGGAGGAGCCGTTGGAGGGAGGCCGCTGGAAATGCCAAGACTGGACGATGCAATGGATCCAGTGTGGGCTGCGTGTGGATTTCGGTCGATGGAGACGACGAAGCAGCGAAAGGAGAGAGAAAGGCCGAGAGAGAGATGGCGCGGCGTCAGCAGACAGGGCACCGCTAGTGGTCGGGAGTAGAGGGGAATTTGGTGTTTCAGAGCGGTTGGCCGGGCGGGTTGGGCTGGCGCGGCGCGGGCTGGCGATCGGTGGATGGACGAAAGGCACGAGCATCAGGATGTGGGCAAGGGGATGGTGGATAGATTCGATCCCAGGCTGCGGTTGTATTCGGCTGGAGGGGCGATGCAGTGGTGGTTGGGGGGGGGGGGAAAGTGTGTGGGATCCTGCGAGGAGGATGGCGAGGGCATGGGGCGCGGGCGCGGGCTGTATGGGCACACGTACAAGTATGAATGTATGTATCTACGGCTCTACGGTCGTGAGGTCCATCATGGACATGAACATGAGACAGACGGGACGAGACGAGGATGAGAGATGGAGGGGATCGAGCCTGGGTTGGGGATACCGGGCGCAGGCGGTGCGAGGGCTTGATGAGGCAATCTGGGGATCTCGCGATGGTGGTGCGGATGCTGGAAGGGTGCGGATTGGGTGGGGATTTGGTGCGGGTTGGGTGCGGATTTGGATTTGGTGGGGATTTGCGATGGTGCGGATTTTTGCAATGGTGCGAATTTGCGAGGGGTGCGAATTGGGCGGCTCCGGTGCGCGGGCTGGCGCTGGCACGCGGCGCTAGCCGATAGTGTCTGCATCCCTGGCTGACTAAGAGCAGGAAGGGCCAAGTCCATCTGGAAGAGTCCAGTCTTGATGGTTGTCCATTCTGAGCCCTGGAGGTTCCAAGTTCCAACCACCTTGACAGTCCCTGGAAGTGCTCTGTTGCATCCAATGCTTCGCATCGTGTTTCCGCGGCCGGAATCGAGGGGTGCTAAATCGATCAATGTGACCAGCACTCGGAAGCAAGTTTTGATGGGGGGGGGGGGGTGGAGGACCCGCCCTGGCGCGCCTGGAGATTGCGATGCACGGCGTCCCTCCCGGATCGGGCGCGCGGCTGGGATATCGATCGCTGGACATGTCTGCGGCAAAGGGGAATTGTCTGCGGCAAGGAGATTGTCTGCGTCTGCTGGAACGAGCATGTTGGCATCACGGATGAAGGCGGTACTCGTACAAATACCTACTCGTACGGGGTGGCAAATGCCGTGCTGATGAGGGAGATCTCGAGGTGAGAATGTCTATTTCCGCGAAGGGCAAGATTGATGGATACTCCGTACTGGTACTCCGTAGAGGACAGCGGCATGGGGAAGAGGGGAATGGAAGAGGCTCTCGCCTTCGATCCTTGCATCCATGGATGGATCCCAGCCAGGCCTTTGGATGAGCGGGTGATGGAATCTCGAGGACGGACACTCTGGAGGTGCCGCCCGGTGCCAATCTCGGCTGTCTCCGCACCGTGATGCGTGTGGCTGAGACTCTACGAGGAGGTACTTGTACGAGTACTACTACTCCGTACTCCGTACTTGTACGAGTACTGCAGTCCACGCTAGGTTCCAGCCCTCCAGCTGTCAGGCATCCTGGGAGGCTTTGCGCCGGATGAGTCTGCTCCGGATGGATGTCGTGAGAAATCAACGTGCTTTCCTGTGCTCCGTACTCCGTATCAGCAGTGACAGGAGGAAGATGGCACGGATGCAGCGAGTCCGAGGATGCAGCCCTGGAGGGCATCTCCATGTACGGAGTAGTAGTACGGAGTAGTACTAGAACCTATGGAGCACATTGACTCCGTACAGGTACTCGTAATGGCTGTGCTCGTCAGCAGATGTGGCGGTGATGCGATTGCCTGCAGATGCACAGTATGAATCCACTGTTCTTGGCACGGAGCACACGGCTTGGGGCAGCAGCAGCAGCTGCTCGAGCTTTCATCTTCGCCCACGCAGACTCCAGTCCCCAGCACATCTCCCAGCCCCGTGCGAACCATGAAGCATCCATCCATTCTCCTTTGGGCAGCTCTCTGATCGCAGCACAGTCCCGCCAGCACGACCTCGCACCCGCCGACCCGCCAGAGACCGATCAAGACTCGACGACGAGAGCTTGGCGGCGCCCGCGATCCATCTGCCAAGCACCCGCCGGAGATACTGTACGTAACAGCCGACATCCCCTGTCCTCTTCGCATAGGGAGCAGCTGAGTTCAAACCTCGTACTCGTACGGAGTACTCCGTACTGATTCCGTTGATCCAGGTTGCTGTCGAAGCTCGACTCGGACTTACCAGTGCCTCGTACGAGTACTGGGTCGAGGTCAGGACGGGCAACAGCCCTCGTCCGAAAATGGGCTCCAGACCCGTTTGCCCGGAGAACGCCGCAACTCTCTTCAAGTGCGGGCTGCCACTCCTCCTTACTCCTCCTTACTCCTCCTTACAATCCGTCCTCCTCCGTCCTACTGGTACGAGTACGACTACCCGTCCAGCTACCTGGACCCGTACGGGAGGAACAGATCGTGGCTGACCTAAAAACAGCATGGCCACGAACAAAAATAGACCGCGAGGCTGATGGTCCCCCCTCCCTCCATCGACACAACATCCCTCCACATCCCTCCCTCCGTCCCTCCCCATCCCTACGCTCTGTCCACATCCCGCCCAACGGCACCCGAAGGATCCCTGTGGCTGAGCCTCTCCAGCCTTTGACGTCCCCGTCTCAACTTCGTCCCATCTCTACGGAGGACGGAGTACGCTTCTCGTCATCGCCAAGGGGGGGGCACGCTTTGCGCCCGCGGCGTCCCCGTTGATCATCTCTCCGCGAGGACTACTGCCTACAGACTCCGCGCGGAATACTAGTCCTGCTTTGGAGCACGGAATGCCATCTTTGCTATTCTTTCTCACGGGGTCGTCTCGGCAGGGTGGCACCCCGGGCGCGGCTGTCGCGTCTGCCGCGCCTGATGGCGCCTCCCATCCGATGCCGTGGTCGTGAAACACCAGGGCGGGCCGGGGCACGCCAGGGCGAACAGGGCAGACTGCGAAGCCGCGAGACAGCCATGCCTCCGACTGCCTCCAATCTCCTGCGTTCTCTGCGGCGTACGGACTCCGGAGTATTATTCTCGACGGAGCACTGCTAGGTGGTATCCCTCTCTTCAAGCCCCTCCCTAGCTCCTCTCGGGCTGGGCCGTTCGTCATCCCGTTTCTATTCTCATGCTCCCCACGACTCGCTGCCTCACCATGGCCCACGAGTGGGGAAGGGGCACAACCTCAGGACCATTCACAGAGACCTGGCAGAAAGCATCGTTGATGGTCAGAGCATGATCACAAGGTTCACAGTCCAGGCGGGGTGCTTTCCCCCACCATGGGGAACAGTCCTTCTTGTCATCTCATCTCCTCAACGAGCGTGATCATCAGCAGCAGCAGCGGCTCTCGCGAGCACATGTCCCGTTGCCCCCCTACCTTAGGACTGCGGGCCCTCTTTTAGTATGGATCTCTCTGAGCGGGAATCCCTTGTTGTAGGGATCTCCTTAGCAGGGATGTCTTCAGCACGAGCACCCTCCGGCTTGCATGTGCCGTCCGCGGGGCAGAATCCGCCAGCAAGACCGGACGGCACAGCTACAGCCCTCGGGGTAGTCCCCTCCCGGCTCTGAATCACGGCCGCTCCCGGGCTATATTGTCTGACCCGATGGACTTCCTCCCTCCCTCCTCCCCATGTGACGAGCTTTCCCTGCCTCAATGCCCCTTCTTGCGCGTAGTCCCGTGTCGGGAGTCTGTGATTGTGGATGACTGCTGGGAAATCCCGGGGCTGTATAAGAAGGCGAGGGGCCCTCCCTTCCTGTTCTGGAGATGTCCTGACCCCCCCCCCCCCCCCTTGACCTGCTTGACCTCCTTGACTGAGACTTGACAGATCAATGATCGATGGGCTTCGATTTGCGGAACACGACTGCCCCCTTGCGATTGCATTCCTCTTACTTCTGATCTGGGGTCATCCTGCGCCGAAGCTCGGTCGAGGCTTGCAGCTTGAGGAAACGGTCAGAGAAGGCGAGCAACCCGGTTGTTACGACAAGAGGAGTCCAAGATCAGAGGTCACCAAGCGAGCAACCCGAGTCTCGCAGCCCAAGGAGTCAAACAAAGCGAGCGGCCCGAGACCATTCTCGATGGACAAAGGGAGCCCCCCCGGAGGGCTGGGCGCGCAGCCGCAGCCGCAGCCGCAGCCGCAGACAGCCGCCGCGGACCCCAACGTCGCCAAGCCTCTGTCATTTTCGCCCTCGCCCTCGACCTCGCGCCTCAACTCGCCTTCAGCAGAGAGCCAACCGGCCATGACCACCGCTGTCCCTGATCCCGCTATCGCCTCTCCTGCCGCCTCTCCTGTCGCCTCCCCTGTCGCCTCTCCTGCCGCTCCTCTTCCTACTGCTCCGCCTACTGCTCCTCCTACTGCAGCACCTCCTCCTGTTGCAGCACCTTTTCCTCCTGCTCCCGCATCCTCCTCCTCGGACGCCATCCACCGCGGCTGGGAAATCTCGGGCGTCTCTACCGCCAAGTGCGACCTCTGCCACAACCAGCGCTGCGGCGCCATCCAGAAATGCTCCGAGTGCAAGCTCTCCGTCTGCCGGCCCTGCAGCCTCGCCGGCCGCCTCGCCAGCGACGCCAAGCACGTGCTCGACCCGGATGCCGTGTCCTGGGCCGTGCCGGCCGTGACGAGGCGCCGCCGAAAGGCTGCCAAGGAGATTTTTCCGCCTACCCTTCCCCCCTCCTCCTCCTCCTCTATCCCGTCCTCCTCTCTCCCCCCTCCGTCCTCCTTGTCCGCCTCCTCCAGCAATCCCAACCTCGATCATAGCCATACCCACAACTACACCCAAACCCGCAGCCTCACCCGCAGCAACAGCTTGAGTCACAGCCGCAGTCACAGCCGCACCCACAGCCTTCATCACGCCCGCAACCCGAGCGCGCGGGACACCCGATCCACCGGCGTCAAGACCAGAGCTGTAAGCGGCGGCAGCAGCACCAGCAGCACCAGCAGCTATCCACCCCCCACTATTCACACCCGTCGCCGCCCCAGCGACGCCCTCGTCAGGAGACTCATCCAGAACGACGTCCTCAGAACGCAGCAGACGCAGCAGGACCACGCGCCGACGATCCCGACTCAGACGTCCCCCCCCCAGGTGCATCCCAGGAACCACAACGTTCCTCGCGGGCACTCCGGCCCCGTGGAGCCGCGCCTCTGCATCGCCCCCCCGTCGCCGTACCATCGCCCCCTTCCGCCGGATGCCACTTCTGCTGCTCCTCCCGCAGCAGCAGCTGGCTCGGCCTCGTCCCCTGCTCAAGGACATTCTTATGCGAACTCGTACGGGTCAGGGTGCTTGGGACCGGGGACGCTGCCGCGGCCGTTTCGCTCGCCGAAGCCGAGGAGCTGGACGGCGCCGACGGGGTTCATCTCGCCGCCGGATCCTGGTCGGGTACAGGCAGGGGGGGTGGCCGGACATGGCAGTGAGCACTATGGGCTGAGTGGCCAGGTTGGTCATGACTATGGGCGCGATTGCTATCATAGTCGCGCTGTGAGCAGCGTGAGTAATGTGAGGAATGAGGATCGCGGCAGCAATGGAGTTGAATTACCTCGACGTTGGAGCGACTCGCCATTTGAGAATGGGCATCAATTTCACCAGACGGGGCACCAGACAGGGCACCAGTCAAGGCATCAGACCGAGGGATACCAAATTCTCGGGTCCCAGACGAGGGGCTACCAGACTGGGGCGAATCAGACGCGGCAACACCAGTTTGGGGGAAATCAGACTGAAGGGACTCAGATTGGATCAGCTCAAGAAGGGAACCAGATTCCAGGAAATCAGTCTGGAGGGACCGAGATCGGCAGCACCCTCGACGCCCTGAGCGCCCGCCTTGCCGCCTCTGCCCGCAGCATGCTCCTTCTCCGCCCGCACCTGCCCCTCGATATCCACCTCCGCGACGAGACACAGCGACTGTGGGCCTCGGCGCCGGATCTGCTGCGCGGGCTATCCCAGGAGGATGCCTTCCGGCTAGTCTGCGCGGCGGCGGGCTGCGCGGTGCGCGGGCTGGGACTGCCGGTGGAGAATGCGGCGACGGAGTGGTTGGGAGGGTTGGGGGTGGATCTTGCGCGGGGGATGCGTACTGGCACAGACTCGCGGGATGCGCATGACTCGCGGGGGATGGAGGCGGACTCCCGACGCATTGACGGGGACGCACGGAGGATGCAGATGGACGCGCGAGGGATGGACCTGGACACAGGGAGGATGCAGATGGACTCGCGAGGGATGGAGATGGATATGGAAGTGGACTCGCCCGACGGGGGTGCGTCATCGTACTGCCCGGATGGGCGTGCAGATGCGCACGGGTACGAGGGTGGCAATGCTCGGTACTCATATTCATACGAGCACGCTGCTGCGCGGCGGTCTGGGAATACTGGATTTGAGGGTGGTGATGCGGGAAGGGGCAGGGATGGTGAGGCGAGGAGGGCGTCTGCCGGGGGAGCGAGTCTTGCGATAAGGGCGTCTGGGCAGGATTGAGCTGGTGTGGTTCAGGCGTCGGAAGGGAATGGGCAGGTTGAAGCCAGAAGGGGGGGAAGCAAATGGACACAATTGAAGTCGAAGTGGAAAGACGGGGGAAGATTGAAAATGAAGTGATAGAAGGGGGCAAGATTGAAGTTGAGGTAATAGAATGGGGCAAGATTGAAAATGAAGTTGAAAAGGGGCAGATTGAAGCCGATGTGGGGGGGAAATGGCAGATCGAAGTGGAAGTAGAAGAAAGGGGCAAACGTTGATGGGCAAGAAAGGGGCGCGATGCTGGGATGGGAAGAGGGGGCAGATTGAAGTCGAAGCGGAGAAATGGGGCAAGATTGATGTTGAAGCGGGAGAAAGAGGAAGCTCGATGCTGAGGGGGAGAAAAGGGGCAAGATTGAAGCCGAAGTAGAGAGAAAGGGGCAGGTCGAAGCCGAAGGAGAGAGAAAAGGGGCGAAGAGGAATATCTCGGCGCGAGGGGAGCATCATGGATGCGAATGAGGAAACGAGTGATGAGGCATGACGGCGCAGGTTGAGCAGGGAGACTGTCATTTTTTCTCCCCATTCTCTGACTCCCCTTTTCTCCCTCTTTCTGTCCCTCTTTTCCTCTTCTTTCCTTCTTCTATCTACACTTCTCTTACTTATTTTACTTTTCTTTTATTTTTGTCTTGCTCTTTTCGTTTTTTTCTCCTTTCCGCTTTCCTTTCCTTCCTCTTTTGCTGCGCCCCCTTTTGAATTCTCAACTTCTCGGGATGAGTACGACTGCCGATTTCCAAGCATACTGCTGTCTTCAAACGGGGGGGATAGATTGCTTCACTCAGGAAAGATGCGCACGAGATGTCTTTGTCTCAGCGAGAGGTGGCTTGCTTTTCCCATCACGGGGAGATCGCTATTCGTTGGAGGGGTAGAGGTTGCTTTTCACCAGGGGTATGGTGCTTTTCTTAGAGAAGGGGTGGGCTGCTTGAGAGCTTCACAGCGGGGAGGGATAGATCGGTTTGTTCACATGAGGGATAGATTGCTTTCTGACAGGAGGGATAGACTCGTTCTTCACAGTCGAGGGACACAGGGTTCTCGGCGGAGGGATCTATTGCCAAGCGATGGACTGCTTTCTCGAAGGGGAGACCTTTCAGGCTTTCTCGAAGCGGATGGATGTGTGGTTTTGTCACCGAAGGAGCTCATGCTCGTGGCCATGACAAGTGCGTCAATTGAATTCCATAGGAGCTTCACTACCAGGTCGAAAAGATCAAGGAATCTTGACTATCAGGTCGATGGTAACAGGATGCCTGATGAGTCCTAGGTGGGTGAGATTCAGGACGTGGACAATCTCAACATCCACCGACCACCCATATGCGCCTCGAGCTCGTGACAAGCTCCTCACGTCTTTTGCCGCCTCCCCCTTCCCCTCATAACCCAATTTTCTCTTTCCGTGTTCCCAATGACGATCATGTGTCGGCCAATCACAAAACACTGGACAAGACGATGGAACAAGAAAAAGGGATTGTAGGCCAACAACAACGCATTGACAGTCTGTGGATTGCTCTACGGTCGGCCTCCTCTACTCCTCCGCCTCCTCGGCAACCTGCTCCTCCTCCTCGTGCTCGTCGTCGTCGTCGTCGAAGCTACCGGCAGGGACCTGGTAGAGCCTGAGGATGGACTTGTTGGGGTCCTTGATGAGGACGTACTTGCCCTCCTCGCGCTTGAGGCACATGTCGGCGATGGTGCGGACGATGCCCCAGCCGTTGGAGAGGGAGAGGTTCATCTGGTTGGCGAGGTCGCGGGGCTTCCAGCCGATGACGCCGAGGATGACGTGCTTGTCGTTGGAGCGGGGGTTGACACGGGAGACGAATCTGGGAAGGATTAGTACGTGTTTCGTTTGCTCGCTGCCAGTGGTCTTTGTTGTCTCTTCTCGTTTCCTTACCCGAGCTTCATGATGTCCGACTTGGAGAGGATGCTCTGGACGGTCCATCGGGCGAGCTTGCAGCTGTTGTTCTTCATCTCGGTGGCGACGACGGCGCCGCGCTGGGTGACGAGCTTGGTGCGCCAGTCGAGGGCGCCGCCGCTGCCCTGGGCGCGGCTGTCGAACTCGTTGAGGGCCTTGATGGTGACGAGCTGGTCGGCGCCGCCGGTGCCGCTCTTCTGGACGGCGTCGACCTCGGTGCGGACGACGAGGTAGACGGGCTCCTCGTCGTTGGTGGAGAGGTCGAAGCGGCGGTACTTGTAGGCCTTGGAGGCGGGCGGGTCGGTGTCGTCGGAGGCGTTGTGGAAGGGGTTGGCGTGGGCCATGGGGACGCGGGCGGCCTCGCCGTCGACGACGACCTGGTTGGCGAAGTTGTGGTTGATGTAGGTGGCCTCCTCGGCGAGCGCGGCCGGCTGGTTGATGAGGTCCTTGCTGCCGTCGGCGGCGTCGAGGGGCGCGTCCGTGGCGTTCTCGTTGACCGTCACCATGTCGAGCGTCGCGTTGTCGCGCTTGTCGAGGAAGATCTTGTTGCCCTGGCGGACGATGACGAGATCCCACGGGTACACGGAGCGCGGGGAGCACATGAGCATGGAGAGGATGCTGTCCGTCGCGAAGATGGTCGCCTCGTCCTTGTCGGCGAGCTCCTGGATGACCGGGTCTGAGGACGTGGTGACGTTGTACGCCGCGCGGTCGATGGCCGTGAGCTTGCTCTCGGCGCCCTTGACGGGCGGCTTGTCGTAGGAGCGGTCGTAGGGGTTGAGGAAGCCGTAGTCGTCGAGGTCCTCGCCGTCGTCCGCGTCCAGGTTGAGCTTGAGCAGGCGGTTGAAGTCGATCTCCTCGAGCAGCTCCCAGTCGGCCTTGATGGCGATGCTTGCGTCGCGGTTGCGCGCCGGCTTGTCGTAGTCCTTCCAGCCGAAGCGGCGGCCGCCCCGCGCGCCCGCACCGCCGCGGCCGCCGCGCTCGTAGCCGTAGCCGCCCTGGCGCCCGCCGGCACCGGAGCGCTGGAACTGGCCGCCTCGTCCTCCGCGGGTGTCGCCCCGGCCGCCGCGCTGGCCGCGGCCGCGGGTGAAGACGGCGCCGCGGCCGTACCGGGTCTTGGTCGAGTCTCTGGCGTTGCTGACGACTGAGAAAGTCGACTCATCCTCGGCAGGTGGGGCGTTGAACACGGCGGCGAGGCCGGCGCCGTAGACTTGCTGGTCTGTGAGAGGGGGGGGGAAGGTTACCCCATTTGGTCAGTTCCTTCGGTTTGCCCCGTTGACTTTCTTCCTCTTGCTCTTGATGCCTCGATTTCATTTCCTTGCCCTTCCCTCCTCGAATTTTCCCTCATCACTCTTCCCATCTCCCCCATCCCTCTTCCTCCTCTTCTTCCAACGGCCTCGTCATGCTCCCATCAGGGCTCCCGGGGCTCACGCTCTGCTCAGGCTGGGGCCCGGCCCCAGCACATCCTCTGGTCACTCACCTCTGAAGTTGCGGTTGTACTGTGTCCTGCCGCCGCGCTCACGGTCCTTGCCGTCGGCGGTCCAGTCGGCCATGCGACCGAGCTTGTCGCCCTTGGAGAAGGGCGCGTAGGGGACGCCGTCGAGGGTCGTCTCGGTGGTCACGGGGGGGCCCCATCCGTCGCCGGCGGGGCAGCTCCCGCAGATGTTGACGTAGTCGAGCATCTCGGGCATCTCGGGCGCTGGGATGGTGTCGGGCTGTGTGTCGAGATGGGAAATCGAATCAAGCAGTGGCAGCACCTCGCGATATGCCTGATGCTGGAACTTGAAGGGATTTTGGCCGGAATCTGAATTTGTGGTGGGGTGTGCACGGTGCTTGAAGCACTGTGGGGGCACGCCTCAAAGAGACCGTCTGACATATGACACACCGTACAAAGAGGTTCATCGACACGGCCTGCCGTCCAAGTCCAACCCGATGACTGCATGTACTGTCTATATGCATACTACTCGCCTGAAGAGAACTGCGGGTGAGAACAACCTTCTTGGAACCTTGAAGGCAAGGCCGCGGGCACTTCCAAGGGAGCTCGTTGCTCCTCTTCTACTCCGTAACTTGAGTCGAAGTCGAAGCATACAGCACAGCTAGAGGTCTGGCTGAGGCCGAGTCGTGATGATCCTTCCAAAGAGGCAAGCAGACTCTGCTGTTCTCTACAAATGCTTCTACTCTTATCCTTTCCCATACTACTACTACCAGGTACCTACTAAGTAGAACCATTCTGCCCCGCCAACCTGCAAGCAAAGCCGCCATCACCATGAACATTTCCGCAGTTGACAGAGAGCTTCAGACACCCCTTATCGGAATCTTTGTCATCAGACTCAAAGGCCCATTCGCTCCCGTGGCCGATCTATAAAGACAAAAAAGGCAAGAACAACCAAGACGTGACAAAGATGACCGCGAGGGAAGGAGCAGTCGAGGAAGAGAAAAATTACAGGGAAGGCGCAGTCCAGGGAGAGGAAATCCATGGGAAAGTGCGAGTCACATCCATCGGGCTTTCCAAAAAAGTTCAAGAAAAAAATCCGAAAAAAAAATCCAAAAAGAAATGCTTTGGAAATTCTCCTCGTGATTTCCTTCCGGGATTCTTGCCTCTCTATGTTCCTCTTCCTTTTCCTCTTCCTCCTCTTCCTCCTCCTCATCCTCATATTCTCCTCTTCCTCTTCTATCCTTCTCCCTCTTCCTTTCCATCCGGCCATCGTCGTCACCACCGCCTCCCGCATTCAACACTCCATGGCATCGGCTCGGTCAGACAGAACGCTCTCCATGGCATCTCGCAGCTCAAACTCCTCGATGACAGCCCCAAAGCTGAGGGAGAAACAACGTTAGAAAAATGTCCCATAAGATGCCGCAAGGAAAATAAAACACACCAAAAGAAGGAGAAAGAAAAAAAAAGAAAGACTTCGCCTACCCATAGCATCTGACTTTGCTCAAGAGCTCCTCTGCGACCTTCTCAAAGTCGGCCGTGCCCAGCTCTGCCGCCCTGGGGTGAGACAGCACCATCCCCCATGCCATCACAGGGGTGATCTCGCCATCCAGATCCAGCTTCGAGCTCAGGTCCAGCAGCGTGGCCAGGTCTGCCTTGTTGATGGTCCAGGTCCCCTGAGCCGGGCATTGGCCCCCAATGTCGTGCCTCGGTCCATTCTGGAACGGGACGTCCGCCGTCAGGTCGTCAAAGGGCACCGAGGGACACGACGCCATCAGAACGTGCCCGCACAGCCCCTCGCCGGCATCCTTCGTCCTGTCAAGCAGGAACGGCAAGTGCGCCATGCAGGGTCTCTCAAGACTACGGGATCCATCGCCGGAAGAGCGCGTGTTAGCAGACTCCCTCTTGCGTGCATCATTGCCCGTGTCTGAAAGAAAGCAAGAAAGAGAGACAAAAAAAATGTGTCCTCCATAGATACACGTGAGCACGTGTACATGACAAGGCAGCATCGTGGCAGCATGCCAAGCACGTCGCCAACTTCTACTGCTGTCGGGGAGGCAGAGTCTGTGGCGTCGAGGAAGGGGGCCGGGGCCTATCGTACGTTAAGACGAAGTCTATACCAGCCTGCTCGAGATCGACCATGGATCCGCCGTTCGCCGGACACCGTGGCCCGCTTCGCATCTGGCCTGAACCCATCATGTGCTGGTGAAGGGGGTGGTCGAGCACAGGGGACATGGACATCGCCGTGGACTCCGTCTTGAGGGCTGGCGAGCCGCCACCGTCGTGGGAGGCTGGGCCATAACTCCTGCCGGACGTGCTGGCCGTGGATGTGAGGGCTCGGCCGCGATTGCTCGTCCCGTCCTCCCCGCGCCCCGCCCCGAGGTATTGAAGGCCGCTGCGGCTCAGGAGGTCCCTGAGCTGTCGGTTCTCGTCGATCAAATGTTGCTTGTCTTGCGAAACGGTGCTGAAGACCTCCTTGAGCCTCAGCACCTCATCCTCGAGGGCCTTGATATACAGCTCCTTCCTCTCGCGGTGTGTGCTGTGGACAGATGGCGTAAGCAGGACGTCTCCGACTTGCGCCCGTGAGGATTCTTACCGCTGGGCTTGTCGATTCAGCTCCTGCCGTCGGGTCAGGGCAGGCTTGCTGTCAGGCTTCGGACCGCGTCGCTTCGGTGGATTGGCATCTGGGCTGGTGTTAGAGGGCTCACCGTCTCCTGAACCATGTCGAAGGGGCTCGATGTTTCTCGTCATCGCGGGTGGCAGAATGACCGCCAGACCAAGGTGTGCCTACCTCGAGTGGCCTTCTTCTCGGATAGCGACTTGAAGAAGTTGAGGTTCAGCGACGAGAGCACGCTTTTGTCTCCCCCGTGGGCCGCGCTCCCGGGCGATCCCTGTGACACCTCCCCTCTATGCTGGTCTGGCGACAACGACATCGACACCGACGTCGCCGTGGCCGATGGGAATGGCGAGAAGACGGTCCCGAGAGGTCGAATGGAGGCTCTCGAGAAATCTCTAGGAGTTCAGGGGAAATGCGTTGCTTCAAGGCCACCGTGCGACTGTGTGACACAATGGGAGACAGGACCTGTGGTTGCTTTCGTCAAAGCACTGGCAGCCGCAGGCTTGGTGGACACGGACCCTTGAGACTGCAGTTGCTGCACGAGTTACTGGCAGAAGTCGGAGCCGAGATGGCAGCGGCCCCAGAAAGCGATCCGACTGCAAGCTTTGATCATCAGACTTGGCCAAGAATCGCCTGGCCTTTTTGTCGCGCGGCGCCCGGGCGGGAAAGGCTGGCTGACCTCCTGACTGGGGACTGGGCCTACCCCGTCTACGACGGAGTACGGAGTACTCAAATGGGGGACCGTGGCTCACCTCTAGGACTGGGCACTGTGATGGCAAGGATCGCCGCCGAGCGGCGAGGAAAATCACAAGGCGAGCCGAGGCGAGGCAGATGGGATGCGATTCGGATCCTAAGCGCTGCCGCCGCCGCCGCCGCCGCCGCAGCAGCAGCAGCAGCAGGGTCCATACAGGCGCTTGGTCCGCGGAGAGCCTCCTGGTACTCCGTGCTCCCGGGTGCTTCATGCAACACGCGTTCACGCACCAGGGCAAACTCCAGGCGAACGCTCGGCACGCACGCTGGCTCATGAACGGAAGCGGTGCAGGGCGGCCATGGAGCTGACGCCCTCCCCCCCCCCCCGGAGCGACGATCAGACGCTCCACCATCGCTGGGTCATGAAGAAGCCTGGCAGACATGGACGAGCTCGGGGCACTGGTAGTCGTACTGGTACGAGTATGAATTATGGTACGAAAACTCCGCACGAACTTCTCCGTACGAGGACGGAGTGCGGAGTCCTGTTCGAGCGGGCACAACAGCCAACGCGGGAGTCAGCCAGTCGGTAGGGGTCCCGGATGACCACTGTTGCGGCATCCTGGCCGTTTCGGCTGCAAATCAGCATTTGGCTCGTTTCGTCGATGAGGCGGGGGAGGAGATCTGCTCTCCCGGCCCCTTTTGGCGCCATCTGCTATGGGTAACGGAGTACTCCGTACTCCGTCTTCCGTACAGAGCAAATCTGCCGTTTCTTGCCCTTCGAAATCCTTGTCCCGCATGTGCGAATGATGTCCGCGGAAGGGCAGGGCCAAAGCGCTGGCAGGAATCCATGCCGGTTCCTGTGCTCGGACACCTCGCGTCTCTCCACGGGTCCCGGCAGAAGGAGTCCACGGAGCTGAGTGAACTGTGTGCAAGGGGTCCGCAAAGACGTATTTCCAGTCCGCAATGCCCGCATTCGACCTTGGAGGCACTGCCCCCCTTGAGTCTTCCCTCATTCGGCCTTGCAGGAGCCGGCGATGTTTGGAAGCGATGGAAGTGTTTCCGCCCTTAGATGGGATCCATCAGCGGATCAGTCGGTCTTGGCAACCTGGTGCGGTCTCGTTTCTAGAACGGCGGCACCACCCTTCTCCGACAACGCTCGCCGTCCTCGGCGGATCGCACTGAGACGCCGGCATCCAATCCGTGGACAACCGACCGCCGCGAGGATCATCTGCCAGAACGGCTGTTTCCTTTGGACCGTCAGAAGAAGAGCCACCGCCCTTCATTCCCGGGCGAATTACGGAGTACATGAGTCCCCATGGCAATGGCCGTTCTGCTCCTCGAATCATCGTCAGCTTCGGCATTGTCGTCATCGACACCCAGATTCAACGGCATGGCCTGATCGTCGGGTCTTCATGAACTTTGCGTTGCCTCTGGCCGAACACGCCCAATGGCTTGCCCGGCCTAGACTCGAGCCTCTAGGGAGGGGTGCTCGGCGAATCAGCCTGCTCTCACCAGCGCCCTTTGGGTTGGAGGCGCTGAGCTTTCCTAGCCTCTCCCGGCGCTGTCAGACTTGTAAGAGGAGATGGCAGAGGTGGGACAGTCAATACCGCAACCTGGGCACAACCACACGCCAGTGCAGAGTATCGAAAGGCAACCTCGGATCCGTGCCGCACTTCCAACGCCCTCCGCATTTACAACGCCCTCTGGGGAGCGCCACGTATGAGGGACGGTACCTAACTTTACATGCACGATACGACACTGCCATCCCATCCTGTTGCCGGTGATTACCGGTCTCGAATCTCAACAAGGATTGCCAGGTCGTTCACTCCCTATCGCCCCCACCGCAATGGTGGGAGTGCTGACTTTCATCATCATGTAATTCCCGGGTCTGCTGGTGGAGAGCGGTTAAGGCATCAGGAGGGTTTAGTTTACAGACAAGACATAGGTACGAAGCACGGAGTAGATCTCGCCTTTCCCTGTCTTTCTACGGAGTATTGTTCTCTCTCTCTGTCTCTGTCTCTCTCTCTCCGCGCGCTCCTGGCTGGCCTTACGCCGCCTGGCCTGATGCCAAGACGGCAGTCGAGACCAGACGGCCAGGCCAAGTGAGTGAAGACAAGCAAGGGACCAGAATCGAGCGATCCAGGTGAGAAGGGCCTGGGTTGAAGGGAAGATGGGAAGAGGATGAGGGAGGGGAGGGAAAAGGGGGTAGAAGCCCAGAAGATCGTTGCTCCCGATTCGATTCACCGCAGATGGGCGAATCACAAGGTGCTGCCTCCCTTTGCGGATGAGGTAGTACCGCAGATGCTCTGAGGGGGCCGAGGATTCAGGGAGCGAGCCTGTAGGCACGGCTGGTCCAGGCCTTGACGATCAAAAGAGAGGGGGCAGTCGAGTTAACTCTCTGTGATTGAGTCCTCCAGACCTCCTTGTCCGGGTCACGATTTGTCCGGGAGGGTTGCAGCGCGCCTTCGGGCTTGCTGGAGTTTTTGAAGGGGGTGGGGAAGGCGGCGAGGCAGGGATGGGACGTTGGGGTTGTATTGGGACAATCAAATGGGCCGACCGATTTGATGCGAGGCGATGGGACAATCTCTCGGAGGTGGTTGCATCGCGATCTCGGACTGTCTGAATGATGTTGCGGCGTTCGTCGAGCGTTGGTGCTTTGGCTCAGAGGAGGGGTGGGAGTGGATGGGGGCCGGGGATGCAGACTGCCCACGCCAGGTTGATTCCATGCTGATGATCCTGGAGATTATGACGAGGCTTGCTTGATCTTTCGGCGGGATCTTCGGGGAAGATGAGCTCATCAATGATGGGATTTGGCGTTGTTATTTTCCTCGGATTCGGTATAGAGTGGCGGCGAGTAGGGACGGGGTGGCAGGAGATTGTTATGAGGAGAGGAGAGAAAATGAAAAGGGGGAAGAAGAAGGCAAAAGAGAAGCAGAAGAGGAAGAGGGGGGACGAAGGGGAGAGAAGTGGCTAGACAGAGGGGAAAAGAGAGCGGGAAGAAAGAAAGAAGGAGGGGGCAAGCTCTCAGGTCAGTGATGCATTGCATTGGCACGGAAGGTCGACATCATGGATGATATGAATGCCTGCATGGGCACGCAGCGCCGATGCAGAGCGACGCAGAGCGACGCAGAGGAACGCATAGCGCAGAGAGCCAGATGAAAGGAGGGGCGCTGGCCAGAGCAGAGGAGGACGCTGGCACGAATTGATACTACGGGGGCATGCGCGGGCATGCGGAGCGAGGTCATCTCGGATGATGATGATGATGATTGTGATCACCTTGGGTGGGGGCAGCGGCATATGCGTACATACATACTCCGTACTCCGTACAAGTACGGAGTAGTCTACAAAGAGATGGCGTGTGTGCGTGCTGCAGCCCCTCCTGATGCATGGACAAGAGGATTCGTTGATATCGGATCCGTACCAGTACGAGTACTCGTCCAGGGACTCTGTTGGAGGACGGGGAACTGCAGTCATGAGGGGAGGTGATTCGATTCGCGTGGTAGCTATCGAGGATGGGGCATGCAGTCCAAGATGGAGATGATGGATACTATGCATAATACACGGAGTGCTCTCGACGGCCTGAGATTCGGCGCGTACGGGTACAGACACGGAGTACTGCGTGATTGTTCATGGAAGAGGATGGAGTTGAATTGCGCGTGGGGATGCAGGACGGGCCGTGGAGGGTCTGCGTGGGGGGATGGCGCGGCGTGTGGTGTGTCTTCTATGTGTGTTGGAGTTGAGGTCGAGGGGTTGAGGGCGAGGACTCGATATTGGGGAGTCGAGGTTCACGGTATGCACGAATGTGTCAAGCATGGGCATCTGGGGGTGGAGGCTGTGACCGAGCTGTGAGAATGATGGATAGTACTACGGAGTAAGTTCTGTACGGACCACGGAGGTTGGAATACAGGTTGAGCGATCGAGGGGCGTGGAGATGGTGGATGAGGCGGGACGGGCGGGTGGTGATGCTTGGGCCGAGTCGGATCCAAATCGTCATGCCATGGATTAGTCCTTTCCTGAGCCACTGGTGCTCAAGGTGGTTGCTCTGCGAGCGAGGTCGCATTGCTCATTCCAAACGAATAGATGGGAATGTGAGCTCCCTGCTTTCGAATCTCTGCTGCGCGTGAGAACTCTGCGCCGAGTACGGAGTATGTTTGGCGGTACGAGTACTCGTAGAGTGATGGAGCGCATGGAGGCATGGGCTGGAGCTATTGTGAAAAGGGGATCGTGAAACATTTGATGGATCTATTGATATATGTGTACGGAGTAGTTGAGCCTTTGGATCTCTGCTTCGAGGTCGCCTGGGTCCCTTTGCGGTTCGCCTGTGTGCCTGCTTGATGATCCAAGAGCTGGTCATCTGCAGTGAGTACATATACGAATTGATCTTGTGCTCATCAATGTTTCGAGTCGTCGAAGACACTCGTGCTCGTGCATATGCGGAGTAGAATTGCGTGGAGCACATGGTGTGGGTGATGGCGTTCGCACTTGCATGATCTTAGCGATGGAAATGACAAATTGCATGTGAAGAGCTCGATCACAGGCACTTAGTACTACTACTATCACGGAGTAGTACTACTATAGTAGTGCTACTACGTACTTCATACTCGCACTCGTTGTCGTAAGTGCGAGGACTCCTGAGACGAAATGGACGGATGCAGCACTGATGGAGGTGGCGGGATGTGTGCGGAGGGGTGCTCCTGAGCGCTGGGCTTGTTCCTCGAACTGATATGTAGTACTAGTAGTAGTAGTAGTAGTAATTAGTAGTATCTACGGATCCATCCATGGTCTTGGTAGCGCATGGCTGGGGCGTGACGGCGCAGAGACGGCGGTTGCTGCTCGTGGCGTGGGAGGCAGAAGTGTGGATGGCTGTCCAGTCTGGATGGCTGTCCAGTCTGGATGGGAGACATCGATGGATGGGAGGAGCACAGAGCACGAGCACGGCGCGGGGTGGCTTGGGATGGGAAGGCCGCTGCGCGATGCCTTGCAGCGGGACCATGACGATGATGGCGATGGAGGGGCCTGGGTGGTGGACAGGATGGATGGGTACGAGCAGAGAGCCCGAGAGATGGATGGCTGGTGGGCTGATGGTGGTTCTTGATGCATGATTCGAGGTGGGTTATGATGATGATGATGATGATGATGATGAGGGTTGTGAAGGGTCGAGGGTCAGGGTTGAGGGTCAGGGTTGAGGATCAGGGTTGAGGATCAGGGCTGTGGCTAGGGTTATGGCGGGCGATGGAGCCAAAGACTCCTGTGACCATCGCGACCCAGGAGGTAGGTCACTCGCAGCTGGGATTCATCCTGAGCCGGGTCATTCGCAGCTCGAGTCCATCACCGGCCGGTTGTCATGGACCAGGCGCCGGGAGTCGCGCGTACCGACTGCGCCCTTCCCTTCGACTCAGTGCTGCCATCAGCCCATGGATGGATGGATGGATGGATGGATGGATGGATGGATGATGCATCGCGATCCATCATCCATCAACTCGTCCATCATTGGGTCCAGCCGCCGGCCACCCTAGAGCGTCTCTCACCCCAGGCGGAGGGCCGCCACCAGCAGATGACCTAATCATCGATCCGGTCCGGCAGAAGAGGTCGACCGCTCATTGGTAGACGCCGCGCTCGATCCCCGCTTTTCGTGGCATGGGGACGAGCGAGGTGCTGGGAGGGAGAGGGAAAGAGGGAGAGAGAGAAGTTGGAGGGCGACTTTCATCCTGTTGCTGGTGCTGAGGGAAGGAGATGCCTCTCCGGGAGGCGCTGTGCTAACGCATCCGCGAGGCATCCAAGGGATTACTATCGAGTACTCCGTACGGAGTACTCCGTACTAAGTATTGAGATGTTCTCTGGTAGTGTGAGGCCCAAGTCTGCGTGTGGAATTTCGCGATGGGCACTTCTAGACAAGTTCGCGAAAGTACTCCGTACTGGGCACTCCGTAGCGGGGACGATTTCGCCGGGGGAAGGAACGGAGGTGCAGCGCCAGTTGCGCTTGCCGCACCTTGAGCTGCGGGCGAGAACGGCGACAGGAGGGAAAGAGCAGATCGGAGCTCCTCCGCGTGCCTCCTGCCACTCGGTGTGAGGAAGATCCAGGATACATCCATCCATGTACATGTACAAGAAGACTGGAGATTCTCCGTACTATCCCGCACTCCGTACTCCGTACATGTACTCCGTACTCGTACTCCGTACTAGAGAGACTCAGACAGCGTGCAAGAATCAAGCCATACTTTCTTTCACGACAGAAGTTCCTCTTCCTCCCCCCCTGCGATCCATGATATCCATCCATTTCGCAGGAGAAGCTCTCCAGCCCTTTTTCCTCTCCCTTGCCTCTCTCTCTTTGGACCGTTTGTTTCTTCGTCCCGCCTTTCTTCTCTCCTTCGACTCTCTCGTCTCGTGCTGAGCCGCCCGGACACTCCATTGGCGACTTGCTGCGTTGTGCGCTGTTTTTTCCCTCGCCCTCTCGCGTCCTCGTTCCCTGCAGCCCTTACGGGATCCCGTCGTCCTCCTCTGTGCTACCTCGAGAGAGAGCGAGCGAGAGAGAGAGAGAGAGAGAGAGAGAGAAAGAAAAAGAGATATAGAGATAGAGAATCAGTGGAGAGAGAGGGTCAGAAACTATTCGATTGATTCGGCAACCCGTCCCCGGGGAGACCACACGCTGGTCCGACGACAACCACGACATCGACATCGACGACGCCGCCGAAGCCGACAACGGCAGACTGCATCGACAACGGACCTCGACGACGACCACTCCCTCCACTCCCTCCACTCCCTCCACCACCACCATCACGACGATCCCATCAGCGTCGATCGGACGGTTTGGCAAGAGTCGTCCCACGAGTACTCCGTACAAATTGCCTATCTGGTTTCCTTGCTGCCGTTCCGCAGCCGCCGACGTCGCCGCCGCTACGAAAGATCCCATTGTACCCCCACGGCTATCACTTCTCCCACCGCGCAGCTTCGGAAGCGATCGCCAGCGTCGACAAAGAGGCACAGACGCACGGTAATCGAAGAGAGTAACAAGAGAAAGGGTGAGATCGAGCAAAAGAGAGAGAGAGAGAGAGAGAGAGAGAGAGAGAGAGAGAGAGAGAGAGAGGCAGTGAGAGAGAAAGAGAAGGACGACGTGTAGAGAGAGTGTAGAGAGAGAGAGAGCCAAGAGAGAGAGAGAGAGAGAGAGAGAGAGAGAGAGAGAGAGAGAGAGAGAGAGAGAGAGAGGCCATCCCAACCCGACACAGAATCTGCGAGCCGAAACCAGCGACAACTCAGTCATGTATTCCAGTCTCGCTGGTCTATAGTCCTGGCTTGCTGGCCAGACCTAGTGTCTTTCCCTTTGAAGCCAGCCAATTCTCGCGCCTCTCTCCTCCATCCCTCCCTCTGCCCCTCTGCCCCTCTGCCTCTCTGCCTCTCTGCCTCTCTGCCTCTCTGCCTCTCTGCCACTCTGCCCCTCGGCCCCTCTGTGCCTCTGTCCTCCTGTCCTCCTGTCCTCCTGTCCTCCTGTCCTCCTGTCCTCCTGTCCTCCTGTCCTCCTGTCTCCCTGTCCGTCTGTCCCTCTAATCCCGTCTTGCTCTCACGGCCACCGCCCCTCCTTGGGTATTCCTCTCTCTCTTCTGCGTCCACGCTGCCGTGCCACCTCCCGCCTTCGCTTCTCGGTCATCAGATTATCACATCACAACTGCCGTGACCAACTTCACCACGGGAGTCACTCACCATGGAGAGGCCATTTACGCCCTCCTCGGGCCTGCTGGCCCCGCCAGCCGTGTCGTCGCTACGCAACCAGCAGGCGTCCGCCATGGAGCGATCCTTGAGTCAGGATATTCGGGAGGAACGAGAGGAGCTTCGCGAAGCTGCCGAGCAGACCCTCAATGCCATTGTCGACATCAACCTCGACGGGACCATCCGATGGGCCAGCCCCTCCTGGGCTGACGTCGTCGGCACCACCTCCGACTCCGTGACCGACAAGCCCATCTCCGACTTGATCGTCAGCGAGAACAAGTCCGCCTTTACGGACGTCTTCGAGTCCATGAAGAGAGACGACTCCAAGAGTCACAGGGTTCGCTTTTCCGTTCACTTGGGCCCCTTGTCGAAGCTCCGATCCCTCGCGGACCTGATCAATTCCGATCTCTCGGGCAACCCTCAGGTGGCAGATCTCGAGGCGCAGGGTATCATGGTATACGACACCGTATCGGGCGGGGAGAGTCATGTGAGTCGTTCCCGGGACGCATTCAGATGGACCTGGACATCCCTCTATCGTTGTTGGGTTTTTTCTTCGGCCCCGAAATTTCATCTCTTGTCTCTGACCGTGCTTGCAGACGATGTGGATGCTGCGCCCATTCACCCCTCACGAGGTTCACATCGACCTCCCCAGCGTCATCGTCGAGTCTCTTGGCTCCGGCGCCGAGATCCTCGCCAGCTACCTCACGCACCTGGCCGAGAATCTTAGTGAGAATCCTCAGGCTCCCGTGCCGCCTGCACCGGTCCTCTGCCGCATCTGTGAGCGGCACATCCCTCCCTGGTGGTTCGAGAAGCACACCGATCTGTGCCTCCAGGAACACCAGGCTGAGATGGACGTCCAGATGGCCCAGGAGAATCTGTCAGATCACCGACACGCCATCGTGAAGGTGCTCGACGCTCTCGAATCCCGGCAGAGCCGCTCCATGACCGGCGACCAGCCAACATTGCCAGCTGCCGAGTACAAGGGCCTGCCGATTGGCCCACCCCCCTCGACCCAATCATCCCCTGGCACGTCGCTGGCTCGTTCTAGAGAGAGGACATCGGGCTTCGGGCATGCAAGGGCCCGCTCCTTTGCGATCAGGAGACCACAGGCGCGCATCGTCGAGCTTCTCATGGACCTGTGCGATACTGCCATCGAAATCAGCAACCCCGCCATCAAGGAGAGCACCTCCTCGCAGGTTACATGGGACCTGCGCACCCAGTCCCCCCAGTCCGAGTCGAGAATCTCGCAGGTCCTCCAATGGCAGTCGCCCGGCACCAACACGCTCGATCAGGAGCAGGGGTTGGCGTTGCTCTGCACCGATACCGAAAAGGTCGCCAGGGCCAAGGTCGATGCCGTCTTTCGTCATCGCAAGATCATCGAGTACGCGGAGCGCATCCGCATCGAGTTCGCCGTGCTCGTCCAGGACTGCATTGATGAGGCGGTACGCAAGGCTCAACGCATCGCCGCGGGCGAGTTCAGCGACTCGACCGGGGACGAGATCGAGGATGGCGAGGAGCTTCTCTATGTGGACGAAGCCGGCGACCAGGCGGAGGAGCAGGATGGCTCGGTCTCGCGGGATCCCGTCGTCATCAGGAATCTTCCTTCTTCCCTTGATCACGCCACCGTCGAGAACCCTTCCGTGCTTGCTGCGGTCTTACGCCAAGTCGACATCGCTTCGCCAAATCCGCGAAGATCTCGACCGACCTCCTTTGTGGGATCCACTCGATCCAGCAGTCCCAAGGAGTGCCCGACCCCCCGATCCCACTTCGGGTGTACGGGCCTCCAGTCTCGCGAATCCCGACGTGGATCCACGCTCCCCATCGAGAACGACAACGACAGCGAGGGGAGCCTGCGCTCCTCGTCGGTGGCCTCGCGAAACGCTTACCGGACAGAATCACCCATCTCGGAGTTCGGCGACCTCAGGCGGGCCGCGAGCGCGAGGCAACGGCATCGCAGCAGCCTCGTCATCCCCGGCACCTCGTCTCCGCGTCGTCAAGAATCGCCATCCCGAGGCACGCAGCCTTCCTCCCCCTTGCGCATCAAGTCACACATCTTGCCCCTGTCGACGGAGAACGTGGCGTCGCCCGAAGCGTCGCCCATGTTCCCGAGCAGCGAATTCAGCTCGCCCGTGGCCCACCCGCCGCGACACCACAGGAGACAGTCCTCGGCGGCCATCTCGGACCTGGTCATGAAACCGCCCCCTTCCCCTCGCCTGAGCGCCGTCCAACCGCCCCCGCAGCCGCGCCCGGCCCAGCCCTCGATCAAAGACTTTGAGATCATCAAGCCGATCAGCAAGGGGGCCTTTGGCAGTGTCTACTTGTCGAAGAAGAAGTCAACTGGTGAATACTTTGCAATCAAGGTGCTTAAGAAGGCCGACATGGTTGCGAAGAATCAGGTTGGCAATGTGAAGGCCGAGCGGGCGATCATGATGTGGCAAGGCCAAAGTGACTTTGTGGCAAAGCTTTATTGGACTTTTTCGAGTAAAGACTACCTATACCTGGTAATGGAGTATCTCAACGGAGGTGACTGTGCTTCGCTCATCAAGGTCCTCGGGGGCCTGCCGGAGGACTGGGCCCAGAAGTATCTCGGGGAGGTGGTTCTGGGCGTAGAGCACCTGCACGAGAGGGGCATCATTCACCGAGACCTGAAGCCGGACAACCTCTTGATCGATCAGAAGGGCCACCTCAAGTTGACGGACTTTGGCCTCTCGCGCATGGGCCTCATCGGGAGGCAGAAACGGGCGCTCAGCAGCGAGAATGCCGAGTCGACGCCGGACCTGCTCAAGCAGGGACCCTTTGCTCGCTCCACGTCGGTGGCGTCCTCGAGATCGACATCGCTCGACATGCATCCCGGCCAGTCGCCCAGCACGACTCCGCAGATGACGCCCGAACTGGGCGGCCCGAATCAGCCATCCTACTTCAACCTCAACTCGATTCAGCCCGAGGTTCGGCGGATCTCGAACAGCCACCGGAGCGAGAGCGGGAGCAGCGAGACTCTGAGCCACATGCTCTCTGCCTTCTCGCTTACCGACACGGACGTCGGCAACCCGCCCTCGAGTGCCAAGCTCCTCTTGGACGACGACATTGTAATCCACGGGTCGCCGGATCTCCACCCCTATCACCTCAGCATCCGGACCAGCATGGACAGCCACAACCACCGAAACTCGCTGCCTCCCTCCGGCATGATGCCTCCACCCATGGCGCTCTTCGATCCCGAGGAGACGAACCGCCGATTCGTGGGGACGCCAGACTACCTGGCGCCCGAGACGATCAAGGGCGACAAGCAGGACGAGACGAGCGACTGGTGGTCCGTCGGGTGTATCATGTTCGAGTTCCTCTACGGCATACCGCCCTTCCACGCCAGCGAGGCAGAGCAGGTCTTCGACAATATACTGTCCCGCAAGATCCAGTGGCCCGACGAGGCCGAGTGCGAGCCGGTGTCGGACGAGGCCAAGGACTTGATCAACAAGCTCCTATGTATGGACCCCCAGCAGCGCCTAGGGTCCAATCGCGACGAGAAGTTCTCCTCGGGCGGCGAGGAGATCCGGAATCATCCCTGGTTCCAGGGTGTCAACTGGGACACTCTGCTGGAGGACGAGGCTCAGTTCGTGCCGCAGCCGGAGAACCCCGAGGACACCGAGTACTTCGACACGCGGGGCGCCGTGCTCCAGTCGTTCGTGGAGGAGATGGAGGACCAGATGTCGCCGCCTTCCTCCACGACGGGCTCGGATTACCCGGACAGACCTCACGATGCGCTTTCGCGGGTGCGATCCCAGGTCAACTCGATGAACCGGAAGCTGATGCCTCTCCACATACCGCCTCACGTGCGGGACTCCAAGTCGAGAAGACTGAGCGAGCCGATGGCCGCGGACGACTTCGGTTCCTTCTCTTTCAAGAATCTCCCGGTCCTGGAGAAGGCGAACAAGGACGTCATCCAGAAGCTGCGAGCAGAGGCACTCGCCGTGCAGAGCAAGCAGTTCCCCGGAGGCGTCGCCAACGTCCCCTCGCCCGCGCCATCTCTCGAGGGAAGCCCCGTCTTGTCAAACCACCTGCAGCGAACGATTAACAACTCCAAGGTGACGAACAGGGCGCAGTCTCCTTCGGGGTTCTCCCACTCCACGTCGTCGCCGAGTCGCGTCTCGCAGCCGTCGTCCCCCTTGCTGGTGTCGTTCACCACGGGCATCGAGGGTCGGAGGAAGGCGTCGAGCAACGCGTCTAGCCTCTCGCACCAGTCGCCCATGTCCTCACTACAGCCCATATCCAGCTCGTCTTTTGAGGTCCCAAAGGTGCCACCCAGCTTACAGCGCGCCGCGACCTCGGCGGCCGCGTCCCCGCTCAAGGGTCGTGGGGTCGCAGCGGGAGGGACGGCGCCGCCACCGCCGCCCCTCGCCCTGTCACCCTCAAAACTGGTGACGACGCCGCGCCAGAACAGCACCTCGACGAGCCGCTCGAGATCATTGACGGTAGGGTCTCAAGAGGCGAGCCCGATCACGACGGACATGCTCCATCATCACCGCAACAGGAGGAGCCAGGTGTTCGACATGTCCCCGTCCTCCTCGGACAACGAGGGAGACAAGCACAATGCGCTCCTGAGGGTGCAGCGCCGCCGGCAGAGCTCGCGGCGCCTCTCGCAGATCGCGTTCGACAGTGGGCCCACGTTCAGGCCGCTGGATGTGCTGATCTGCGAGGACCACCCCGTCTCGCGGATGGTGATGGAGAAGCTGCTGGAGAAGCTCAGGTGTCGGACGATCTCGGTCTCCAACGGCTCGGAGGCCGTGCGGTACTCGATGAGCGAGATCAAGTTCGACATCATCTTCCTCGAGTTTCGACTACCGCAGATCAATGGGGCGGACGTGGCGCGGATGATTCGGGAGACGAAGAATGCCAACTCACACACACCAATCGTGGCCATCACAGCGTACCTCAAGGAGCTGCAGGCCCCCCACTACTTCGACTCGCTGATCGAGAAGCCCATCAGCTCGTCCAAGCTCACCGAGGTGCTCAAGAGCCTGTGCCAGTGGCGGCCCGAGTCGCCGCAACGGCCCGTGGCTCCGGCCCAGTCGCACGCGATCCCCATCAACGTCAGGAGATCGCTGCCGAGGGCGGCCGACGACAGCCCGACGTCGAGCATACTGACGTTCCCCGGGCGGCATGGGTCGGCCGTGGGATCGAGCCGGGAAGACTCCATCACGTCGAGCGTGTTCGGGGACTCGGAGTCGTTCACCACGGACGACATCCCCGTGGTAATTAGCCGCAAGGCGACCGGGGACTGGGACGAGGGCGGCGGCTTAGGGATTACCGAGGGCAGCGACAATACCGCGGCCACCAATAACAACATCCTTGCCGGGCTCGAAGGATCCCCCAAGGGCGTGCCGCTCCTGCTGTACCAGCACTCTGCGCCCGCGCAGATCGAGTTCCTCCAGCGCGGAGTCGATCGGCTCAAGGCCCGCCGGGAGGGCAGCCGCCCGACAGAGGGCACGGAGTCCGCCGACGACGAGGACGAGGAGCAGGATGCCGCGCGGGAGAAGCGCATGCGGCGGGGCAGCAAGGCCGTCACGGGCAAGACGGCGCTGCCGAGCTCGAAGCTGGGCATCGAGATGATGCGAGCGGACAGCCACGACAGCGTCACCGTCTCGGACAGCACGACGTCGGAGGCGGTGGTGACGCAGGTCGCGACGACGCCTGCGCGCGACGTCGGCTCACCGATGCTGTCGCCCGTGCTGTCGCCCGTGCGGGAGGCGTCCGCGAAGACGAGCTTGGGAGGCACTATCTTTGGGGAGATGTCCGCGGGGATGTCGTCGAAGACGAGCTTGGGAGGTACTATTTACGGGGAGAACGGGCGCGAAAGCGAGGCGGGAGGGAGTTGCCGGGATCTCGACGCGACGCCGCGTCCCTTGGGGCCTGTCTTGCTGCAAGTGGAGGGCGGGTCCGAGGGTGCCCGGGACGAGGACGCGACGCCGCGAGCGGGGAAGTGAACGCACTGCTCCTGTCCTCGACTTCAACCAGCCAATATCCTTCCCCTCTCCCTGCCCTTGGATTCATTCTCCCACTCGAAAGTCCTCTTGGAATCATCTCCCTTTCGTCATTATTTCATGCCATTCTGATTTTCTTTTTCTTTGGGTTTCCTCCGAGTCAATAGCTCCACGCGGCGTCGTTTTCGAGAACATCTCTCTTTCTCTTTTCGTTTGTCTTTTCTTCTCCCTGTTTCTTGTTTCTGCTTTACTTCCTTAGTTCTCGTTTCTTGTCTGTTTCTACTACTCCCACTGTACTTGCATGGCTTTTCTTGCGTCTTTGATATATACTGCCTACTTATATCATACTCCATTCATGCCCGGTGTGCTGCTTGCGTGGGGTGGGAGAAGTCATCGAATGGGGGATAGGACCCCCAAAGGGGGAAACGCAAGTCATTGAAAAGGGGAAAGGAAGTCCTGGAGTTCTCGTCTCATTGGGGCGTACTTCAATACAAGGGGCGGGGCCTCAGGGATCTGTACATCTCCCCGAAAGCATACGAGAGTCGAAGGTGCCTCTGCGTGGAGTTGTTTCTCGTGGCGCCGCGTTGGGACTTGAAGGCTCGTTGCTGGCTGCCTATCTGACGCATTCCTCTTGACATCATACCCTTGTGGCATCATATCCTTTCGAGATATCACATCCTCTCGTGGCATCATTATACCCTCGTGGCATCATACCCTCATGGCATCATTCTCATTATGGTATCATACTCGACATCGAAGGGCCATGTCTTCTTGCAACGGGCTCGATTCCCATCATGGCATCATGCTCATTCCGCTCTCACCACGCTCGGTGTCGAAAGGTCGCTGTCTGTTCGCGTGGAATTCGCTTGGAATGCATTTCTCTCGTCGCGCCGTTTTTGGACTTGAAGGCTCGCTGCCTGATATTGGCGCGGGATGCCTCTAGGCGCAGCATACTCGATCATCGAAGTCTACGGCCAGTTGCCTCGTTGCGAGGGATGTTCCTCTCCTTGCAGCATATTCAAGGTGCGAAGTCTACGGCCAGCTGTCTCTATGTGGGACGTTCATCCCCCCTCAGCATACTCGATATTCGCAGCCTCACGGTCCACTGCCTTCCTGCGCGGCATGTCCGCACTGCAGATCCCCATCGCAACAGTCTCAAAATCCGAGGTTTCACAATGGCCTCTTGAGGGATTCGAAAATGAAACGCCCCCCTCGCAACAGCATCCATTCTTGAGGCCTTGATGTCCCGCCGCCTCTGTGGGAAGCTGCCCAACGTTCTTCTCACCGCACCATGCCACAAGTTCGAAGTCTTTTGGTCTCCTTGCCTCTGCGTGGAGTGCCTGCCCCGTCGTTATCTCGAAAGCCTACTCATGAACGCTGAAACGCTGGCGAGTCTGCCTCTTCACGGTGCATGCACCTCCTTAACGTACATGCTCTGCATACGCTACCTCCTTATGCTGCATCTTCATCTCTGGTCATCATGCCGAATCGAACTCGTGACTCCTGCGATACTTTCTCTGCAGACTCCAACTCCTATGACGCTACCTTTGCTACAAATCTCGACCCCCAAGACCCTACCTTAAGTGCAAACTCTATCCCCACGTCCCTACCTTTTCTCTATCCCCCAACAGCATCAAGGCAAAGCCGGCGCCTCTGCATGATCATACAATCTGCATTTCTCGACCTAAACCGTACTCAACCTCCCCTGCCTATGCCTCCTCACGTCCCCTATATTTCTTTGTTTGCGCGGGGATAAGCGACATTAGCCAACGGCACGACTTCTCTTTTCTTTCTCATCCCTTTATCCCTGACGTCTTCACCTCTTCTCATTCTCAGGGTCCTCACCCCTTTTCCTTATTCTCTAGGTCTTCATACCTTCATGTTCTCCGGGTCACTACCCCTTTTTTGATTCTTTAGTCCCATGGCCAGCCTTCACTTCTTATTCTTTCTCTCTGATCGGCAAGTCTCTTTTGTTCAGACGTTATTGGACCTTCTTTCATGTCTTTTCTTTCAACTTGCATGAGAGCACGCAGCGAGGCGTTCGATGGGGGGGGGGGGTAAAATCACTGCGCAATTTGATGACAGATGTGTGGCTACAAGCGATCCTGGCGGGTCATGCCTCTGGTACCGAACATCTCTTTTCCTACTTCCTTTCAGCAAAACGACCTCATTGGGTTGGGTTGGCCGTGTGTGTGGGGGAAAATATAATTTTTTTCGAGGGGATGTGGGAGAGGGAGGCGAGGACTTGATCGCGTGTGACTACGGCATCAGGCATGTGAGTCTGTGGGACTGGGCTTGTGCCCTTTTTTGAGCGCGAGAGTGCAAGAGGCTCGATTTCTTCCATTCCTCACTGTGGGAGATCGGGAGCGTCGACAGGATCGCACTTGAGCGTGGGGTACGAGAGGCTTGGCTTCGCCCCTATTCTAGGCATCGGAGTATAGGAGATGTCCATTGGCAATTGGCAGCCTTTCCATTGCGCTAGTATGGGGTGCTCAAGATTTCTTTCCTCTACGGGGGATCAAGGAGAGGGAACATCGCTCTGGCCTGCGGGCTCGGATGCTTGAGAGGAGAAGAAAGGAGAGGGGGCATGTTATGACAAAAGGATGGGTGGAGGATGTGAACATGAAAAGATGAATGTGTTTGTGGATGAGGGTTGGATAGCTGTAGATGGGAAAGGAAAAGATAGGGACAGGATGGCGGTGGATAGGGGAGAAGGAGAAGAGAACGGTATAGCAGTGATGGGGGATAAGAGGATGAGGGTAGCAAAGCTATGGATAGGGATGTAGAAGATAGGGACCGGGATAGCCGTGAATAGGAGAATACAAGATTCAAAGACTGCACGTGGAGGTCGTGAAGGTGGGTGGAGGCCTGTGATTCACCTTGTCATGAAGTGAATGAGTGAATGACGTCGACTCGGATGATGGTCGAAATGAGTGTGTGCTTCACTGGCGATGACATGGAGTGAACGCGTTGTTGTACAATTGAGTTGAGAGTGGCATTTCATGACGAGGAGAAGCATTGACCAGCATGACATTACCTGGATGGAAGGGATTCCTAGCTCGAGGTTGCTTTGGGGAGAATGGAATAGGTTCTTGGGTGGGATCTGGGTGAGTAGGGTGAGTTGCAAGATGTTCAGGGTGCTTCTACGTGGTAGTGGGATGGTTGGGTTGCGAGATCTCCTGGGCGAGACTACGTTGGATGTATGAGTCGGGAGATCTCCTGGGCGAGACTACGTTGGATGTATGAGTCGCGAGATCTCCTGGATCTTGATGCGTTGGATGGATGAGCTGCAAGACATCCTGGATCTTCTTCATGCGTTGGATGGGTGGGCTGGGAGATCTGAGGGTGTTCTGCGTTGGATGGGTGTGTTGCCAGAGCTCTTGCATGATTTCACATTGAAAGGGATTGGAGATCTCCTAGGTGAGTCCACGGCGGATGAACATGTATGTATGAGATCTCTCGGGTGTCTGCAGGGCTGATCTTCCCTTGCGGGCGTTGGACGAGTATGGGAGGGATCTGCAGCGTGTGACTGTTGGATTATGCGGATGCAGCTTAAGAAGTGGCTGGGCGATTTGACAGGGAGAAGAGGGGGATAAGAGCCGAAAGAGACTGCATGATCGATGAGCAGAGGGGCAGGAAGTTATAGAAAGTGGGTGCTTGGTGTATACATATGCTGAGGGGTGGAAGGAGGGGAGACTTGTGGTGAGTGTTGAGTGAGGACTGGCGAATCTCTTGAAAACGGGCTTGATGTACTCCGTATGCCGTTGAATGTCAGTGGCATCATCATCGTCATTTTCGGGGTGAGAGTGACGAGGGAGGGGGGCCGGAAGAAATGAAGGGGGCGCTTCGAGAGATGTCACGCTGGGAACGCTACGTGTACGTAGGAGAGCAGTGACCGGATTTTGCGGGCCGTGTGTAATGTGGAATAGCAGTGATTTGATCTCAGGAGCTTGCGTTGGGGGGGGGGGGGGGACTT
>NIGD01000008.1:92993-143723 GCA_003055185.1 Escovopsis sp. TC
CCCCCCCCCCCCCCCGCCATCCACCGAACGCACACGAGTCACGCACCGCCGAGCCCCACCACGACAAGCAATAGAGCGAAAGACGGAATAGATCCATTGATTGATCCCTCGCTCCCTGCGAATTCGAGCCCTCGTGCCAGGAGCCCTCCTCGTCCTGGTCCTGGCACCACGTCCCGGCATCACCTCCCCCTCAGGCAACCTCGATATTTCAAGTTGTACTCGTACTCGTACATGTAGGAGGAGAGCCAGTACGAGTACTACTCGTAACACGCCCCGCCGCGATAGGGGTCTTCGCTCCCGGACAACCCCACGACCGATGACGTCCCCCCGCCGCGCACAGGTGGAGCCGGGAATCCTTCCCGCCAGTCAAGAATGCAGCACGCCGCGCTGGCGCCGGCGCTGTTCGCTGGCGGTCTCTTGAGGCTCACGAGACGGCGGGCCGAAGCCTGTCCTGGATGCTGTCTCCCGCGCACCGCCAGCTCTCCTCCCAAGATCTTCAGCCACCGCCATCATGACCTCGACCGTGATGTCCATGTATCCAAGCAGCCAGCACGTCCTCCTCACCAGTCCAACGCAAGCAGGTCTCAAGCCCACCCGTCACCGATCCTGACTCGCTTTCGCAATCTGCCCTCGCATCAACAGAATACTCGAGAAGTACGGAGTACATCGCTGACATACAGAGTAAATAGAGACCACCCACTGCACTTCCACCCATCGCGCTGACGGCTCATCCACCGAACCCGAAGCGCCACCCATCGTGCATTCTGACAGGCCATCCACAGAGCCTGGGTTCCATGAACAAAGCACTCGTACAGAGTACCCCCGTGCAGAGGACAGTTCATAACCCTGGCAGCTGTCAAGCCCTGCTCTGCGTCCGTTCGTCGCCGCTCGTCGCCGTTCGCTGCCGTTCCAAACGGCCCACCGAAACGGTCAGGAACGGGTCAGCTCGAGGCCTCGGCAGCTGCCGTTTCCCCCTGGATCCCCCCGCCGATGACTCAGCCAGCCGTTCGCCCGCGGGCATGATGATGCCGTCCATCAGCAACACCACATACGGAGTACTACAGTAGTACTCCGTACTAGTCAACACCATCACCCCAGCCCTCCCTCCCTCGCGCCAACAGACTTGCCCATCCCCTCATCCATCACTCCACCTCCACAGTATTCTTCATCCACAGGATACTCATGGGCCAGCAGGTGGTGAACGTCGGAGAAACCACGCTTCGTCGCAGTCGTAGCAGTACTCCATACCAAGTTCCCAGTACGGATCGGTACTATTTACATCTAACGATGCATCGCCCAGAAGACCCCTCTCCCCATATCTATCCCATTAAGACCCATCGCTCTCTAGGTCGTAGTCGTTGTAGTTCCGTATAGCAATGCACGCCAAGCACCAGGCAGACGACTCGAGCTCTTCCGCTTTCCCAACTTGGATGATGGTTCCGCCCGTCCACGGCTCCCGAGGTTGTTTCGCCCTTCCAGCACTCGAGACCACCTCCAGCACTCGAAACCACCCCCAGCACTCGAGACAGTCCCTGCACTCCAAGACAGCTTGAGCCCAAGCATCTCCCACCGGGAAAAAAAGAAAAAAAAAACAGAAGAAGAGAAAAGACAGCGCCATGCCAGCGAAGCGCCAAAGAACTCCCTTTTGCGAGATCCCGTTCTTCCATATAACCCCGGCCCTTGCCTGTTTTTGCTTGCTTGATCCCAGAAGCGCAATGCGGTGGACCGCCCGAGGGAGCGATGGGAAGAGGTACATGTAGAAGAAGAGGAAGAGAAATAGACAAGTAAAGAAGGAGAAAGAGGCGAAAGAGTGAGAGGAAGAGTGCAGAAGAAGGGAAGAGAAGGAGAAGGAGAAAAAGATGGATTGATGGCTGGATGATGGATGGATTGGTGGATGCATGGAGAGAGATGGAGTGATGTGTGGAGGATGGATGGAGGATGAGTGAATCGATGAATCGATGAATCGATGAATCGATGAATCGATGAATCGATGAATCGATGGATGATGGATGATGGATGAGAATGGTGGATGGTGGGGGGTGGTCGGTGGAGGGAGAATGGTGGATCGTGTATGGGATATGGTGTATGGTGTATGGTGTATGGTGTATGGATGATGGATGAATGGATCCTTTCTCACTCTGCCCGCGACCACATCTCCTCCCGCAGCGGCTTCTCCCTCCCCGCCGCCTTCCGGCTCCCATCCTCTTCCGCCTTGTAATCAAACCACTCCCTGAGCCTCATCTCCGCGTACGACGGGTAGTCGAAGTCGATGTGCGAAATCTCCGCCTGGATCAGCGCCCAGACGCCCCAGTAGAAGCCCGGCACGCCGCGGAAGACGTCGACCTCGCGCATAAGCCGGCGCGTCTCTTCCTCGACGTCCATGCTGCTGGCGGCGGCGGCGGCGCCCCTGCCCCCGCCGGCGGAGAGCTTGGCGTACGTCTTGACGTACTCGGCGATGAAGGAGCGCCGCTGCGCGGCCGTCGGGATGGCCGCGTAGTCGCAGTCGAAGCCGGTCCACTCGGCGAAGTGGTTGGCGATGTCGAAGGCGGCGGGGGAGGGGGTGGCGTATTCGTAGTCGATGAAGCTGACGGAGGGCTCGGTGCCGGGGTCGCGGTGGATGATGACGTTGCCGCTGAGGAGGTCGCAGTGCGCGAAGACGAGCTGGGGAGAAAAAATTGTCCAAGTCAGAAGGCATGTTCACCTGCAATCCATGTCCCCTGGATGTCTACCGACTGTTTGGGGGGCTTAGGAGGGCGTGATGGACTCAGGGGGAGGGTGTCACTTACACCGTTGCGGCCTAGGCCAGGGCGCTGGCTGAGCCTCTGGACCATCTCGTCGAGCTCCCGCTGGAGCTGTGCCTGCCTATCGCGCTGGGCATCCGTCGCCGTCGGCAGCGCGAGGATGAACTTCTGCAGCGACATCCACAGGTTGGGGATGGGCTTCCCCGCGGCGGCCTTCATCATGAGCATCTTGCTCTTGCAGCCCGCGGCGTCGTCGGCGCCGCCACCGCCGTTGCTGGCGCCGTTGCCGGACGTCTGCTGGTCGGGGAGGCACGGCACGGTGGCGTGCCACTGAGCGAGGCGGCGGGCGATGGCGAGCAGGATCTGGGGGTCGCGCAGGTCCTTGGGCTGGGCGACGGCGCCGCGCACGAAGCGGTAGAGCATGCCGTTGCCGAAGCGCGCGAGCAGCTCCGGGGCGAGGCCGTAGCGCATGAGCAGCTCGTGGTTGGCGGCCTCGCGCTCGCGGTCGATGATGACGGCGGTGCCGTTGCCGTAGGCGCGGAGGAGAACGGCGTCGCGGTCGGCGTCGGCCTTGGAGAGGCCCGGGCGGCGGTTGACGGCCTTGAGGAGGGTATTCGTGATGCCGTCGGTGAAGCGGACGAGCTCGACGTTGGCGTCGTCGGCGGCCCAGTGGGGCAGCAGGGTGTGGATGAGCTTGAGGGCGGAGGCCTGGGAGTTGTGGCAGTCGTAGGAGAAGGGGAGGAAGCGGACCTGGCTGTGAGAGCCGATGGTGGCGGCGGGAGACATGGTGGGCGATGTTGAAGTTGTGTGGGAAGACGGTCGTATGAGGGTCGTAGGAGGTCGAGAGGCTCGAGAGGCTCGAGAGCGAGCGCCAAGATGGAGGAGCAGGGCGTGGTTCCTGCAGGAGGAGCCGAAGTTGTGACCTTTGGGGGCTTGTCTTTCTTCTATAGGCTCGATTCGATCGTGGGCAGGGAGGACTGCACGAGAGGGTAGTAGTAGTACTCGTAGGAGATGGTGGTATTCGAAGAGGCAGACGGCGCCGTTGCAAGGTCGCGAAGGATGCGATTGTTGCGCTTGGGACGGGCCGCTCGACGCGGGACGACGGTCGCGGAGGAGCGGGGAGGATTGCGTCGGGGGGGGGTCAAGGCTGGTTCTGTCCGCGACGGCTCAGGGGCTTGCGAGATGGCGGCGCGAGAGGTTGAGCGATGCAGAAATGAGGCACCGGATGGCCGAGCGGCGACGCACTTTCAAGTGGGAGACGGACGGTGAGGAGGAGGAGGCACGAAGTACATGTACTAAATGGTACGAGTACCTACCTGTACTTAGTAGTACTCGTAGTACTCCGTAGTACGGTACTACGGAGGCGACACTGCGGGACTCTCGGTGACCCGGTTTGGCTGGAAGGAGCGCGGAGTCCGGAGTACCGGTACATGCGGAGTGCGAAAGGCCAGTACGGAGTACGGAGTATCAGTACGGAGGAAAGACCGCCTGGCAGGACTTGGAGGGAGAGGAGGCCGTGGCGACTCGGAGGAAGTCACGATCCAGGGCTTCGGTATGGAATACGTCCGGGCACACCAACGTTGGCGAACAGGAAGGAGCGGCCAGACAATCTTGGAAGCGAGACAAGAGGCGAAGAACAAAAGCAAAAAAGGGGCGGGAAGGTGCGCGAATCGGTTCGCAGCGAAGGAGCGAGCCGGGGGTGGCTGGCGGACGGGGCAAGGGTTCGGATTTTTGTTGAGGTCCACCCAGGAAGCTGTCTCAGTTTCACCTGGGAAGATCGGGTACACGCTTGAGGGGGGGCGTGCCACGAGAGCGCGAGTACCTGCTGTTAGAGATTGATGCGTCGATGTACGAGTACTGCGGAGTACTGGTACAATGGTACGGAGTACTCAGTACAAGTACAAGTACTGTGCCCTGCCCGGAGCCAGGCAGCACACGACCTTTTTCCCGTCCCAGAGTCGCAATCTGGGGGCCCGGACGGGGCTGATGAGGGAGGCAATCGTTGTGCCTGGATGCTGGTTCACGTTTCCTACCATCGATGCGTGACTCTCTCCTGGATGATGCTGATCAGTCGATCTGCCTGTCTTGACACTGATTCCCCCACGACTTCGGCCCACTGCATGCTGGTGCGGTCATCTTCATTGCCGGGCCCCTAATCGCGATGCTTCGCCTCAAACCCTGTTCTCGGGTGTTTCCCGGCAGAGAGACCTTGATGGTACTGAATACTTGGGTATACTAACTTCAAGGAGCGTGGTGACTGCAGCTCTCTCTGCGCATGCCTCGCATTGGAGCACCACTGGCAGAGGAACATCATGGAGCACGAGTCCTCCTCCGTACCGTGTACTCCGTACTTCTCAGAGACCTCGACCTTGTTGCTGCGTGATTTGCGGAGTACCTCTCCGTATCCTTCCGAGAGGTACTCCGTACTCCGTACCCGGACTCGAAGTCTCTCCGACCTGAAGTCTTGCATGTGATCTCGAGGCGCTCCGCAGGTACCGCCAAGTCGCTCCACGAACTCTGTACAATACCGTTCCTAAATGATTGTAAAAGTAGGTCTAATTAGGGACCTGTTATACAGTTACGGATCGCAAGGGTAGGAGCATAGGAATTAAGGAAGGTTAGCTTAACCGACTAATCTAAGGTGTTAAAGGGAGTAAGGCTATATATACATAAGTAATCTCCTTAATTTAAGCCTTTTAGATCTAGTGTATCTAGTAGTTGCTTAGATCTAGTTTAGTAAAGAATAATGTTTTTTCTTTAACTAAGTTATATAATTAGCTTAATCTAGCTCTTTAGCTTATAAGCTAATTAGATTAGTTGCCTTACTTCCTTTGTTAATCTACCTAATTTAGTTATTATAGCCTATAGCACGTCTCTTTTTTTACGCGTCTCCTTATATACCCTTTATTTAATAAAGCTATTTACAGCGTTAGTAAATGCCTTTAGGTATACGCAATTATCGTTAATAATCTTTATTAAAGCTTCTTGTTTAATTATAGCTATCTAATAGATTAATAGCGTTAATCTAATTAGCTTAAGTACTTAAGGTAAATAGGGTAATTAAGTAAGGTCCTGTTGTTATAGTTAATTAAAATAAATAAAACGTTTTTTTACTTTTCTTTTACTTTAGTAGGCGCTTAAGTTATCCTTTAAGTCTTTCTTTTTTAGATCTTAATCCTTTTTATAACCTTTCCTTTTCCTTCTTTAACACTATTATCTTATTAATCTAGCTCCTTTGTCTTTAACTAACTATATACGTACGTTTAGCAAACTTCCTAATTCCTTAGATCTAATCTATATAGGTAAGTAGTTCGTGCCCCTTTTAGTAAAGCGTGTTATACAAGGCGCGTTAAGTTCTCTTTGTCTAGGAAATAGCGTTATTCGCTCTAGGAGGGAATAAGGCAGCTAGGTGCCTAGTCCTCTGTGATTTAACTAATTAAGCTAACTATAGATTTAAGTAAATAAACAAGATAGATTCTTAGCCTTAAGAGCTTCCCTTTGTTCTTAACAATAGAGTTGTTTAAGTCCTATCTAGGACTTATTTGTTTTTTAATATTCTAGCTAAAGAGCGTTATAGCGTTTAGTCTTTGCTTACGTTGTTTATTATAGCTTATTTCTACGAATATAGATCTATCCTTTAGCGCTTACCTATTAAAGTAAGTTAATATTTCTTCTTTATATAACTCTATTACTAATTTGTTTTTCCTTTAAGGTTTTGTTAAACTATAAGCTTTATCTTACTTAGATCTACGATTTTTTAATTACTTACTTTACTAGCTACTTAACTCTTTCCCTTCTTAGCGTTATTTAAAATCTTTATAAAAAGGAAGTTACTAAGTTAATCCTTATGCTTAAGAGTTTGCTTTACGCTACGTTTACTAGCCTAGAAATTATTAAGGTTATTAACCTCTATAGCTCTCTTACTCCTATCCTTTTTTTAGCTCTAGCTACTTATACTTAAAAGAATACTATTGTTTTAACGCATAAGGTTAGTTAAGTAAATCTTTATGCTTATAGTAGTAGAGCTTATAGTATTGCTTAAGGTAAAGCTTATAGGCAGAAGCGTAAGGTTTATAAAAGTTTTACCCTTAAGGTTAGTAAGTTATTTGCTGCTAGTGCTATACTTAAAGAAGTAACTCTTTGTTGTTTTCTTAGCCTTAGTAACGTTATTATTAAGATTTTAGAGTCTAAGATTAGTTTAATTACTTTAACTTATAGCAGTACCCTTTGCCTTTGCTTTACAACGCTTTAGCTACGTCCTATAACTTTTACGTTAGTTAATCTTCTTACTATTATTTTAAACTTTATGTTTAGCGTTATTGCTTTAGTGTCTATGCTTACCCCTTTAACTTCTTTTCTTTATATTAGTTTAGTTGCTTTAACTCCTTTGTTTAGCTTAGTTGCTTTAATACCTTTAGGTAAAGATGTTATTATAACTACCTTTATTAGTAAAAGGCTAAATTTAAGCACTTAAAAGGAATAGCGCTTTAACTAGCGTTATAATAAAAGTTAGTAGGTTAAGAATACCTTTCTTTAGAATTCTTATATAAACTATATTATAAAGTTTTCTTTTATTATAACTATAACTAATTTCTTTTGCTATATTAAGCTAAAGGAGAATACTATACGCTATAAGAACTATGCTTTTAGCACTTAGTGCGCTAACGTATAAGTTATTTCTTTTAAATAATAATGTTATTATAGTTTACTAATTTAAGTAAATAGCTTTCTTATTTAGCTTACTAAGAGTAATACTATATTAGCTAATTTAGCCTAAGGCCTTACTAGCCTTAGAGTAAGTTCTTTATCTTGTTTTGCTTCCCTTTAGGTTGCTTAAGCTAACCTTTTAGTAAAATATAAAGCTTAAGGCTTATAAGCTTACTTAAAAGTAAAAGGAAGAGCTAAAGTACCTTAGTACTATCTTGCTTTACTTTTATAGTATCTTCTTATATACTTTAGTACTATAGCATATAAACTAGTAGTTATAGCAGTAGTAGGCGCTATAATAGTAATAAGTAGCTTAATAGTAGTAAGTAGTTTAGTAGTAGGTTTAGTAGTAATAGTAGGTATAGCAGTTAGCTTAATAGATATAGTTAGCTTAGTAGTAGTAGCAGCAATAGGTATAGCAGCAGCAGCAGCAATAGGTATAGCAGTAGTAGCAGTAATAAGTATAGTAGCAAGTACAGCAGCAGCAAGTACAGTAGCTATAGCTAGCTCCGCTGCCGCTGCTGGCGCCTGCCTTAACTATTTTAACTAACCTTAAGGCAGTAAAGGCATATTACTTACTAGTTAACTAGATAGCTGCTAAGAAGGCTAATTATTAGGCTTTAGGCTAGTAGTAAGATAAGCGTTTTGTTTTAAAGGAAAAGAAAGATAGAGTAGCTTTTATAAAAAGGGTATTTTAATAGTCTTTGTTTATAGTTTAAGAAAAGAAATTTAATTAGTATAATAATAAAATATAATAATAATAAAATAAATAGAATAATTTAAGTTTATTTAAGAGAATAAGAGTAGTTATTTTGCTTTATTTAGCGTAGCGTTACTTTGCTTTTTTTTTTTATTTTCTTTAAGACTATTAAGTAGAATTAAGTTTAGTAACTGCAATAAGTTAAGGAAAGCTTAAAAGTACTTAAACCTTTGTCTTAGTAGTACTTTCGTAAGCTTATTAGCTAGCATTTTAGCTAAAGGGATAAATTTAACGTTAATAATATTACGTTAGTATTCTTGCTGTACCTATATGCCTTATATATTAATATAGCGTAGTTTAGTATAAATCTTCTTATCTTTTCTTATTATAAGTTATATTATTTAAAGGTTATTATATTTAAGAGTAAAGCGCGTACCTAGATTAAACTATATCTCTTTAAAGAGTCTTATTAAGGCATAGGTTTTATAAGCTAGTTAATTTAAGGCAAAGAGCTTAGCTTTAGTGCTTAATGTAGTTACTATATCTTATCTTATAGCGTTCTATAGTATTAGTTTACTAAACAGTGTTATAATGTATCCTTATAAAGAGCGTTAAGTGTCTTTATTGTTTATAAACAAGGCATTGCTTAATATAGTTAAGATATCTATTTTAGTAGTCCTTTTATAGCTAATTACAAAGAACCTTTTTATATAAAGATATTTAATTATTTAATTAGATATATAGTAATATTAATTACTTAGATTTAAAAGGAAGCAAAAGAAGAAAGAAGCTCTATATGCTACGTCTAGTTTTACGATAACTGCTACGTAAAGTATTAAGCTAATCTTTTCTTAATAGCTTTTAATTAATTCTTTTATAGCTTAGCCTTAATTCTTGTTAAAGGAGGTTAAAGGTACTAGAATTAAAGGCTACTAATTTCCTTTAGTTAGTTTAAAGCGTTAAGCTACCTTCTTTAGATATATGTTAAGAGAGAGGTATATCTTTTAGCTTAGTTAATCTTGTTATAGTTTAATTCTAAGGAACTAGTTTACGTTACCTTTGTTATATATTTTATATTTTAAATAAAGCTTCTTAATAATTTTTGTTGCCTAAGCCTTATTGTTCTTGTTAAGACCATGCACTAAGAGATGTAGCTTACGCTACTAGAGGTGGCTAAGCGGGGCAGTGCGGGGCTGTGCAGGGCAAAGCGGGGCTAAGCGGGGCTACCTTAAAAGCCTATTAGCTAGGCACTTAAGAGAGATTAGTATTACCTCGAGATGTCCTATTTCCCTAGTATTTACTATATATTTAAGGATAGACTAAGGTAACGGTGTTCTATGTACTTAAGGGGCGCTATCCTCTACCTAGCTAGCGTCCTTTCTCTTATCCTTAGCTTAATACAATATACATAGTCCTTACCTACCCTATAGTCTCTATCTTCCTATACCTTTATTTTAATAGGTTATAAGCCTATAAGGAGACTTATAGGTATATCTTTATTTTCCTATTTAAGAAATAGCTATATTACGTAACCTAGCCGTAGCCTGCTAGATAGCTTACCCTAGAGGTAGCTATATTACGTAATCTACCTTACACCCCTTGCTATCTTAGATCGAACTACGTAACCTAGTTACGTAACTCGAAAATAGCACCTAAAGGCACCTTAACTCTCGACCTTATGCCTTATCACGTAACCCTAGATCACGTAATTAAAAGCTTACCCTATAATACGCAAGCACTAGCTAGATAGCTAGCGTATAGCCCCTACAGGGGGCAGGGTTTAACCTTAATTAAGTCCTCTAAGGGCTTTAGCAGTTATATAACAGCATTACTAATCTAAGCTCTTAAATTAGTACACTAAGAGACGCTTTATAGGCTTAGGATACCTACTAAGCTACCTTAGATAGCTAGATTATTTATTTATCTAAAGAAGTATAAAAGTTAGTTAACTAGCTATAACAAAGGCTACTAGTTAAGGCTACTAGTAGTACTAGCAGCATAACCTTAGCTACCTTAAACGTTAGCCTTATCTAAGAAGCTTCTAAGAAGGCCTTAGTCTTCCTTAATTCGTTTAAATTAGTAGGACCTAAGAATTATAACTAATAAAAGTAGACCCTTACTATTATGCTTTAGGCTATTAAATTTTAAGAATTCATTAATAACCTAGCTTTAGCTAAGGCTATCCTAATAGCTAAGAAGGCTATACTCCTTATAATCCTAAGGGATAGCCTAGCCCCTAGCCTAGCCTAATTAATAGCTTAGATTAATAGCCTTACTTAAGCTTATCTTAAATTAGAGCGCTAATATGCCTATTCTACTTGTCTTAAGAAAGAAAGCCTCTATAGGAGCTTTTATAGCCTATCCTTTAGTAGCTACCTTAGAACGCTAGCTAACTTTAATACTAAATTTAGCAATTATCTAGCTTAGCTATCTGTAGCTAAGGTTATTATTACTATTAAAGATTAAGTTAATTAGTATATAATAGCCTTATCTACCTCTTTTCTGCCTTAGGCAGAACGAATCTATAGTACTATTTAATCTATAGCAGCTATAAGCAGCAATCTAGATTAGATAAATCTTAGCCTAATTATAAAAGATATCTTTAATAAGACTTAGCATAAGGGATTATTAGCTTATTAAGCTGCCCTTAAGGCTTAATTACGTAACCTTAAAAGGCATAATAAGAAGAAGAAGAAGGCTACCTTAGAGGCCCTTAAGCCTTAAGGTACCTCTAAGGCCTTAGTGCCTTATTAACAGCCTATAAGCTAAGGCTAAGGCTAAGGCTTAGGGCAAGGGCAAAGGCTAAGGCAAGGGTCTAGGCTAAGGCATAGCCCTAATAAGCCTACTTAACACTAAGGCAAGAGGCCTTATAAGCCTCTATAACGCCTACTTAGCAAAGCACCTATAGGCCTATTACAAGCTACTAGATTAGCTTTTGCTATATACGTAACCTTCGATCTTAATTTTAGTACCCTAGAAGTTAATAACTTAGTAGCTCTTAATAAGTTAGCAATATATAGCTTAACTAATTACCTCTTTTAAGCTAGCCTGCTATACAACACTAGTGCCTTAGTCTATATAGTTAATAATAAAGCCTTTTTTATTAACTATTAAGATAATAATAGTACCTTAAGCTACGTAATAATAGGCAGCGGGCCTATAAGGCCCTTTAGATCTAGCACAGCTACTTTTAACGTCTTAGTTAGCTACAACCTAGCTATATACTATAAGATCTACCTTCTTAAGGCCCTTTATTGCCTTAACGTAGGGTTAAATCTTATAAGTAGCTTAAAGCACTACTAATTAAGAAGCTTCTTTTTAAAAAATAAGCTAATAAGTTAGCAAAAGGCTATGCTAGCCCTCTTTAATTACTAGAAAAACAGGTTTTTCTTAACTATTAAGGGCACTAAGACCCCCTTAGTACCCTTAAATCTAACGACTTACTATGCCTACCTTATACGCCTAGGACGCTAGGCACCGACTAATTAGGGCCCTCTACGGCTTAAAATAAGGCTTAAGCTACTAACGCAACAAAAGGCTAGTAGATATAAGGACCTTACTTAGCTATAGCCTTATTAGCAACGCTCTAAACCCCCTAGGGTCCCTACCCTACAGCAGACCCCGGATAATCTTATATCTAAAGATCTAGGGGATCTTAGCACACTAAAGCTAGCCCTACAGGGCTATTAAGGCCCTAAGCTAGCCCTAAAGCCTTATTAAGAGCTTCTTTAAAAAGCCTACTTATAGCACCTTAAGCTAGGCTATCTTAGCCTAAGGCTTATAAAGAAGACAAAGGTTATCTTAGCTAGCATGCTTAATTTCTAGCTAATTAAGGAGCAGGATTTTATCTACCTACCCTACATTAAAGGTAAGACTGTTAAGAGGCTAACTACTAACCCTATAGCTAGCCCGCTGTAAGCCTTTAACGTTATTAAAGGAGATATCTTCTAGATTAAGCCCCTACCTTATAATTAGTAGCCCTATAGCCTGCTATTAGTTAACTATAAGACCCGCTATCAATAGGTTATCTAATTAGTTAATAAAAGTAAAGCAACGATAACTAAGGCTATTTAAGGCTACTTTAAGGCCTTAAAAAATCGCTATAGCCGCTACCTTATACGCTTTTACTATAACAGCGGCAAGGAGATTACAACTACCTTATAGGAGTAGCTATAGAATAAGGGTATTTCCTTTTCTGTTAGTACGCCTTATACGCATAAGCAAAATAGCTTAGCTAAGAGATCTATTAAGGTTATCCTTAATAGACTTAAGGCTACGATAATAGGCTCTAGCCTACCCTATACCCTCTAGAATTACGTTATCTAGGATATATATAACCTTGTTAACGCTACAGTAGCTACTAATAGGGATCTTATAGCATAAGAAGAGCTCTACAACAACGTTATCTAGCTAGCTTAAACTAATAAGCTAGATTTATTGTATTTCTAAGCCCTAAGGGCCTAATACAAGATCCTTATTCTAGAAGAACGTTAAGCTAAGGGCTATAAGCTAGCCTTACGCACTAAGGCAAGGCACCTAGTCTCTATCCTAGGCTATAACACCTACCTCGTCTAGCTACCCGATAGGCGCCTTATCCGTTAAACTAGCTAAATCTAGCTATTTAAAGCCTAGCTTTTAGCCGAGGTACCTATTAGAGCCCTAGATTTAGATAACCTAGGCTTAAGGGGGGTATCTCTAGGTTAGGCTCTAGGTTTAGCCCTAAGCTATAGCCCTTCCTCTAGCCTAGCCCTACTTACAGCTCTAACCCTTTAGCTAGAGCCTATACCTAAAGTTATTAACCTTACTAATAAGGCTTTAAGCCTTAAGTTACCTAATCTAACTATACATAACTATCTACGTAACCTACTCGATTAGATAGACCTTAATCTTATCCTAGCTACCCTAAAAGCTAAGAATAAACCTACCCTATAAAATAAGCCTTATACCTTTTAAAAGGCTTCTTAACGCCTTAACGCCCTAGCCTAGCTAGAGGCTATAGCAGCTAAATTTTAGCAGCTATTATTCTAAGACGTCTTTACCTTTTAGCCTTAGAATAACCTTCCCTTAAGCTACTAACTAATAATAAGCTAGCTTATCTTTAAGCTTAAAAAGGACTAATATAGGTACGTAACTAAGCATAAGGCTAGGCTTATAGCCTAAGGCTTCTAGCAAATTAAAGGCCTTAACTATACTAATACCTTCGCTTCTATAGCTATACTAGTTATATAGTAGGTCCTCTTAGCCTTAGCTATAGCTAAAGGCTAAGAAATTAAGCAGATTAACTTTATAAGGGTATTTTTAAACAAAGACCTTAAAGAAGATATCTTTATCTAGCTTCTAAAGAGCTTTAATTAGTTTATTTAGTAAGCTAATCCTAAGACAATAACTAAGCTAGCTTAAAGGGGCTATTTAGCTACCCTAGAGCCCTTAGATTAGGCTATTTAGCTTAATAAGACCCTCTATAGCCTTAAGCAGTTATCTCGCGAGTAGTAGCAAGCTTTTAATTAGGCAGCAGCTACCCTAGACTTTAAGCTACTAGCTTTAGATTTAGCTGTCTTATACAATTACGTAATAAGCATCTTTATAGTTACCTACATTAATAACTGCCTCTTAATTAGTCTAAGCTTAAGGCTAATTAATAAGACAAAAGAGGCTCTTAATAAGATCTATAAGATAAAGGATAAAGGCCTAGCTACCTTATTCCTAAGGGTTTATATTATTTAAGATACTAGAAAAAGGATTATCTAGCTATCTTAAGAGCACTTTATAAAAGAAGCTCTTAAGAGGTTTAACTAAGCCTTAGCCTAGCTAGCTAACACACCCCTCGTGCCTTAGCTAGTTACGTGCCTAAGGGACTCTCTACTACTTATAGCTAATAAAGCTAAGCTATATTAGGCTATTATTAGTATAGCTATCTATCTAGCTACATAGACTTAGCTAGATATAGCTTTCGCGGTCTAATTTCTAGTACGCTATTTCTAGCTACCTTATAAAGAGTACCTCTTAAGGGCCTATAGGCTATTAGCTTATCTTAAGAGCACTAAGTCCTAGGGCATTAAATATGCTATTTAGGGCCTATAGCGCCTTATAGCTTATTGCAATAGTAACTTCGCAGGGGATAAGGGTACTAGCAAAAGCACCTATAGATACGTTATTTAACTAGCTAGAGGCCTTATAAGCTAGAAAAGCAAGAAAGCTAGTACTATTACCTTATCTACCCTAGAAGCTAAATATACAGCGATTACAGAGGCTACCTAGAAGCTTAAGTAGTTAGCTAGCTTGTTACGTAAGACAGACTAGAATATTAATTTTCCGGTTACCTTATACAACGACAATAAGCAAGCTATATCTACTGCTAACGACCTTACCTTATATAGCTATATAAAGCATACGCTAATTAAGTTTAGCTATGTTAAAGAGAAGGTTTAAGAGCAGCTAGTTACCCTAGAGTAGATTAATATAGAAGGCAATGTAGCTAATAGCTTTACTAAGCTACTAACTAAGCTATAGCTAGCCTTATTCTAGAAAGGCCTATATAGACTACTATTAGCCTAGCCCTTTAAATCTTACGTAGTTAATTATATATACCCTTATTAGGGAAGCTAGGCTAATTTCGCCTAGCTAAATAGCCTTTATTTAAGGCTACCTTATAGCTCTAATATAGAGCTACCTTATAGCCCTTAAGGGTTAAGAACCCTTAGTTAGCATAATAATACCTTAACAAGGATATTAACCCTTAACGACCCCTGCTAGTAGCTTAACTACTACTTACTAAAGTAGTTACTAGGCTTACCGAGGCTCTTACTGAGCCCTTAGCTTATTACAAGGACAGCTTCCCTTAGTAAAAGCCCTATACTAAGCCCTTAACCTAAGATTAAAGGCATCTAGGCTACACTAAGCTCTAAGCCCCTCTAAGAAGGGATCCTCCTCTGTAGAGAAGCTACCCTAGAGGCAGAAGCCGCTAACATTTACCTCGTAGAAGCAGCTAAGGCTCTACTCTAGCTAGCTAGCTTAGACTATTATAGCTCTAGCACTAGCTCCGGCACCCGCTCTAGCCGCGGCACTAAGTCTAGCTCTAGCTCTAGCTATAGCCTAAGCCCTTTAGCAGCTTAACCTTAGCTTTATAAGGCACCTACCCTAAGCAAGCACTAAAGGCTAGCATTAAAGTTACCTAACTTGTTACGTAGCTCGCTAAGCCTAGGCCCCCTTAATAGGTACGAAAAGCTGCCTATAGAAACCTTCTATAAAGCTCTAAGGCCTACCCTAGAGGAGATACGCTAAGAGGCTTAAGACTAGCTTAAAGACTAACGGCTTTACACGCTAAAAGAAGACCTATTTAAGCCTCTAGAAGGGCTAGCTACCCTATACATAAGTAAGGGCATAACGTAGAGCTTTAATAATTAGCTATAGCAACCTATACACTAATTAAGCTACCTAAGCTATACAAGCTATTTAAGCCTAGCCTTAGATTAATAAGGCTACTACCTTATAGGCCCTTATACGGGCTAATAAGTATAAGCTTCGAGATGCCTTACCTTATACGGCTAAGCATTAGGGGGAGTGTTAAGACTATGCACTAAGAGATATAGCTTACGCTACTAGAGGTAGCTAAGCGGGGTAGTATAGGGCTATGTAGGGCAAAGCAGGGCTAAGCAGGGCTACCCTAAAAGCCTATTAGCTAGGCACTTAAGAGAGATTAGTATTACCTTAAGATGTCCTATTTCCTTAGTATTTACTATGTATTTAAGGATAGACTAAGGTAACGGTGTTCTATGTACTTAAGGGGCGCTATCCCCTACCTAGCTAGCGTCCTTTCTCTTATCCTTAGCTTAATACAATATACACAGTCCTTACCTACCCTATAGTCTCTATCTTCCTATACCCTTATTTTAACAGTTCTTATAGAACGTAATAATAATATTATCTACGTAAAAGATAATAAAGATCTTACGGTCCTAAGTAAAGAAAAGGTATAGTTCTTTATTGCTTAAAGCAAGTCTAAGCTGTATAAGTGTATTTAAGAATTCCTTAAACTATAGCTTTAGTAAGTCCTTTAGGCTATATAATGCTTTAATTAGCTTAAGGCATTTCCTTAGTTTATAGAATCCTTTAGGGAAGCTATATATTATAAGGAGTATTGTTTTATTGTTCTTATAAGCGTTTAAGAACGCATTCTTAACGTTAAACTTCTTTAGCTTTATATTAAAGTAAGCTACGAAAGCTACTATTACTTTAAATAATCTTACTATAAGTATTACAGCGTATATACTATTAATTATATCTTAGTGTTAAAGGTCTTCTTTTACTACTAGCTACGCTTTACATCGTTTAAGATCTCCTTCTTTGTTAAACTTATATATAAACACTTAATAAAGTAAAAGAAGCTTTAACTTTACCTTTAACCTATCTATAATACGCTACGTTTATTTCTATTAAATAAAGTTAAACTCTATTTAAGCTACTTTTATAAATTTGTCCTTAAGTAGGTAGCTAATTATAGCTTTCTATCTGTTTAAAGGTTATAGTAGCGTATTAAAGTAACGTTTTTAACTTCTTTCTTTTACTTAAGTAAGTTGTTTTAGTTAAAGTGCTATAAGCAAAGTAGTAAAGAAGGTAGTATAGCTTTATATTTCTACGTTAAAGGGTCTCTTAAGTCCTCTTAAGTAATAGAATATACTAACTCTAAAGCTACTAATAACTATAAAATAAATCCTTTTTAAGCGCTTATTCTTTTTATAGATATAATTACTTTGTTTTAGTTAAGTAGGGTTTGTTTTAGTCCTTATTTAACAAAGTAGTTAAGACTAGTTAATAAGTATCCTTCCTTTTCTTAATAATAAGTCTTATAACTATATTTAATTATTAATACTATGCTAGGTTTGCTCTTATCCTAAGCTCTAATAGTAAATAAGATTAAGGGGCTTGCTAAGAATTATATATATACTTAATTCCTTAATTTAAGCACTACCTATCTCTCTTTCTAGGTTTCTGCCCTAGCTAGCGTTAAGCCTTTAAGTTATCTTAGCGCCTTCTTTAATATTAGATGCTTATGTTAAAGTAGATTATAGCGTTTAGAGTCTTGTATTTAAACTAGCTGCTTTAATTTCTTTTTTACTATTAGTATAGGATTTTACTTGCTTAACCCTAGGGATTTCTAAGCGTTTAAACTTTTTTTTACTTTCTTTAAGTAAGTTAGTAGCTATGTCCTTATGCTTATCTCTGCCCTTAGAGTTTATACGTAGTATTAGAATCTTAAACTATATTATTTACGTAACTTAAGTAAGAGTATATTAGAAATCTATAAGTTTATTAGTCCTTTTATTAAAGGACCTTTAGTTAAGTTATTTAGATATCTTTTATTATTCTTTATTAACGTTATAATCTATAAAGAATTTCTTCTTATTAAACTAAACGTTTTATATTATTATTACGCGATTTACTTATAGGATCTAGATTTAATACACGTTAAAGGTAATATACTTAATAAAATATCTAGTTATCTTATAGGGTATTATCTTAAAGGCCCTCTTATTCTTTTTAGCTTCTTTATTATAGTTTAATATAAACGCTTAGTATTTATATACGTAGATCTTGCTTTAGTTTAGCTAAAGGTTCTTATAACTTTACTAAATTAGTAAATAAGCATTGTTATAGAACTATTGCTTTAGTTTTTCGTTTAGTAATCTTATATTATTAGCTCTCCTTAGACTTATGTTATATAAATAAGCTGCTGCTTAAACTATCTTAGGCTAGAATTTTACTAGTAAGCCTACTCTTTCTTTTATTTTAATTTACTTTGTTATTATCTCTTATTTAGCTTATTTAGCTAAGCTGTTTAGTTTATAAGTAAAAGGGGGTAATAGTTTAAGGTTAATTCCTTTAGTTTCTGCTTATTATTAAAACATTGTAAGTCCTTAGATTATAATAATAGCTTTCTTGTTATTTTGCTATATTTTATAAATAGCTAATCTATATTGTTTCTTTGTTTATTGTTTAAAGTTTAAAATTATATTAAAGATAAAGTAGTAAGATTTGTTTATTAATAGAATCGCTTAAATCTATCTACTGTATTCTTCTTTTATTACTAAAAGCTACTTTAAATAATTAAATCCCTTATTATAATCTTAAAGGTCTTAGTGTATTTGCTAAAACAGTCTAAGGCTTTAATGTTTAAAGGTTCTTTAGGAAATAACTTAGGTTAAGTATATCTTTATATATACTTTATAATTAATCTGCTTTATTCCTTTAATAGTAACGTTTTTAGCGTTTTAAACTAAAGCCTTTAAAGCATCTAGGCTAAGGTATCTTAATTAAAGGTGCTATATATATTCTTTATCTTTTTATAAAACCTTTAGGTCCTTTAATAGCTTCCTTAAGCGTATTAGGCTTATTTTACTTAGGTTATATATCTTAAAAATCGCTTAGGGATTAAAGGTTATATACGTATTACTTAGGTAGAAGGAAAAGGGCTTGTATTTAAGGAAAACTAGGTTATGCTTCCTTTTTAGCTAAGCTAACTTAATGCTTAACTTAAGCTCTTTAAATCTAAAGGAAAGATTATAGCTATAATACTAAGCTTTTATTTCTACTAGCTTTACCTTTAAAACAATATTTATATAAAAATCCTTTACTAAAGTAACGTTTAATAAAGTAAGTAATTTAGTTTATTCTTTGCTTTCTTTGTTTAAGATATTTAAGATTAGTTATTTACTTTATTTAAGTACTTAATATTATTTATATCTTACCTTAATATAGTTATTTACGCTACTAGGCACGAAAGTGCTTAGAACGAGTAGGTTCTTGTTGTTTACTAGGTATAGCGTACTATAGCTATTAAATATAGTGCTTTTTAAAAAAAAATAAAGCAAATAAGCTTACTAAGTAAAGAAAAGGCTAACATTCTTTGCTTAAGGTACTAATTGTAGGTTAAGCAGTACTACATTAAGTAATCTAAGGTATTGCCTTCTCTTTTTCTACGGTGCTTTATTAAGTATACTTATATCTTACCTTAAGGTCTAAAGTTCTTGTTTTAGCTACTTTTATTCTTTTTTTTTTATTTGTTTAATAATTAAGGTTTAGTTTAACTTATTATAATTTTTAGTTTAAAGAAGGTCTTTAAAGGCGTATTAAAGTGCTTTATAGGTCTTTAGTAGCTAGTAATAAGTTAATTTATATAGACACTTAGCTTAAGTATCTTCGTTAAAACAACTTTAGCTACGCTTTCTTCTTTGCCCTTTTTCTTTTTTTCTTTTACGTAAAAAGGTTAATTCCTTTTAAGAAGTAGTTGCTTTTTTCTTTAGCGTAAAGTAGGATTCTACTTTTAAAAAAGATAACTCCTTTTTTTTTAAACAAGCTGCTTAGTTAGCAAAGACCTAAGCGTAAAATAAAGCTTATAATTTAAGATATACTTAAAGGTAATAAACGTAGTCTTTAATTCTAAGGAGAAGCCTTTTACAAAAGATTACTTCTTTTTATTCTATTATCTTTGCCTTAGCTTATAAAGTTATAAGTCTTTATCTAGCTACCCTTAAGAGGTCTAGGACTATAACCTCTTAGTTTGCCTTAGGGAGTTAATATAGTTTAATATTATTATACGCTAAAAGATAGTCTTAGATCTATGTTTACTATCTAACTCCTAGCTTTTTAGCGTCCTTAAGTACTTTTTAGTAAGCTTATTAAACTATATCTTTTTAATTATATTTAGTTAAAGTAAAGTAAAGCTTTAATCTCTAAACAAGATTCCTTATTATATAAGCTTCTTTGTTTATAGACATTTAATGTTATATATTGTTATATACTATAGAAGAGATAGTTTAAATAATCTACTTATAGATTTTAATATAAGCTGCCTTGTTTTAGTTAAAACAAGTTTCTTTATATTAAAAATTAATTATTTAAATGTTATATTCCTCTTTTACTATATTAAATAAGATTAATATAATTTCCTTATAGCTTAGTACTACCTTTAGCAAAGGTTTACTATTAATAAAAAGGTTTTATATGCTTTGCTTATATCGCTTTATAATCTTATACTATACTCCTTTAGCAGTAAGGTGTTCTAAGTCCTTTAAGTAATCTATATCGTTCTCTTATTCTCTGTCTAGTTTAATCTCCTTTTAAATTATTAGGTTAGTACCTATGTTTTTAAGCGTATAGTACTAGTTAACCTAATCCTTAGTAGTTTAAAGAAGAAGTTCCCTTAAGATAGTTAGTTAAAACATTATAAGTTAAATAAAGTAATTTTATAAGATATTTTAAGATAAGTGTTTAGTTTTATAAGAAAAAGAGATTTAAATAAGTAATTTAACTAAAGAGTATAAGTAAAGTTTATAAAGTTAAAAGAATAATATAAAAATAAAGAGTTTAATTAAAAACTTTAAAAGAAAAACGTTAGTTAGATTTAATAGAAGTTACTAGTTTAAAGATTCTAGGCTATATAAGCTTATAACTGTTATACAGTTATAGATCGCAAAGGTAAGAGCATAAGAATTAAAGAAGGTTAGCTTAACTAACTAATCTAAGGTATTAAAGGGAGTAAGGCTATATATATACAAGTAATCTCCTTAATTTAAGCTTTTTAGATCTAGTATATCTAGTAGTTGCTTAGATCTAGTTTAGCAAGGAACAATGTTTCTTCTTTAACTAAGTTATATAATTAGCTCGATCTAGCTCCTTAGCTCGTAAGCTAATTAGATTAGTTGCCTTACTTCCTTTGTTAATCTACCTAATTCGGTGTTATAGCGAATGCGTAACGTAGGGGTACGATCGTATGTATATAAGAGTCTAATTCTCTATCGTAAAGGGAGCAGCTTGTCTCCTTTATCTATAACTACCTATCCTATTGCGTTAGCAACCTGCTGCTCTTTCTTTATAATAGGTACGTTCCCCTTTGCCTATTATATATACTGCCTTTTAAAAGAGACGTAATCGTCCTAATCTCTTATTTGTGTCCGTTAAGACGATGTCCTATTATCCGTTCTTTTCTCTGTTTAACTTACGATCTTCGTAAAGATCCTCTAACCCTTAAGCTTAGTTTTAGCGTCGCTAAACAGCTTAGCTTACTAGTTATAAAAGCATTCTTAGATCTAGGCAGTAATAATACGCAATACTATCTTATAGTCTTTGTTATTAGTGCTAGCGATAAGTACCTTTATCTTACTAATAACTGTCTTTATTAGATTAAATAAGCTTTAACTTTATCCTTTTACCTAAGTCTCCTTAGCTATCTATAACAGTAACTCTAAGTTATTCTTTGCTTTGTTTACTATGTCTACTAATTTCCTTTAATTCTAGAATCTTACCTATATCTATAAATAAGTCTTTATATTAAGCAGTAGTACTACAATAAGCTTTAAGGTAAAGAAGTCTATAATAACGCTGTCTTTGTCTACTTATACGTCCTTTATCTTATTAATAGTGTTTTTATAGATAGCAATTACTTTAGCTTAAGACATTGTATAGCTTTTCTTAACTATTTACTCTGCTAAAGGGGTATAGCGTAAGTAACAACTATAAGTCCTCTTATATTTCTTTAGGCGCGTTAGCAGTAATAGTTTAGCTTTAGTTAAGGTATACTTAGATTTAAGTTAATTGTTAAAGGACAAGGTATCGTTGCTGTCTTTTCTTCCCTTAGAGTTAGCTTTGTTAGCAGAAGTATCTTAGTTAAACTTAGCGTTGTTAGCGTTAAAATTATAGGCAATTTAAAACACTTTAGTGTTCTTTGCTTTATAGTAGTAGATAGCTGTTTAAATGTATTATAGTATACTTATCTTAGATATAAACTTAGCAACCTTATTAACCTTATAGTAAAGCGTTTAGCAGTAGCGTATAAGGATACTAGTAACTACTAGCTTAAGCGCCGCTAAACAGTAGACGTAACTAGTATAGATTAAGGCATCCTATATAAACTTTAGCTTATAATAAAGGTTATAATAATTTTTTTAGCTAGACGTAGTCTTTATAGTTAATACGCTACTAATAACAGTAGCTTTTACACTAGCTTTATAGCATAAGGGAAACTTATCTAGCTCTACGCTATAGGCGTAGAAGAAGGCTATAACTACTTTCTTAGACGCGTAACAATTATCTTTAGTAGTAGTAAAGAGGTTATAGCTATTATAGCATAGGGCATTTTAGTTTAGTCTATCTAAGAGGTCTTAAATAGCGTCTAAGATAGCAATGTTATAGACTTAGGGTTTAGTAAGTACCTTAAGGCGATCTACTAGCCTTAGTAGCAAGGAGCGTTTTAGAGGTATAGTAAGCAGTAACTAAGATAAACAATAAGGTAAAAAAGGGAATTAATAAGAGTAAAAGAATAGAAATTATATAAAGAAAATACTAAAGATAAAAAGCTAAGAACAATTAAAACAAAAACAAAGCGCCTATAGGCAAGGCACGTGCTTGCTTTAATGTCCTATAGTAAATCTTAACAGGAAAGGCAGCCTAAACAAGCTAGGCTAATAGGCTGCTGCCTAAAGACAACGACTATTAGCGTAGTACCTTAATAGCAAAGTTAAGCGTAGGGCTAGTTAGATCGTTTAACGTAGACTCGTTTATTGTCTTTGTATACTTATTAAGCGTCTCTAGGTCTAAAGCAACCCCTCTAGCTAAGGGGCAGTCTCTTAGATTTGCTTCTTTATAGTCCCTTAGAACGTCTATAGCTATTAGCACTAACTCCTTTTAATAGACCTATTAGTTGTCTTCTACGCTAAAGCCTTTCTATTGTACTAAATACTCTATTACTAGCTACTAAGGGCAATAGTTAATATAAGCTTTAATAATCTTTTTAATTTCTTACTGCTCTTAGTTATTAACTATAACAAGGCTTAGTAAGACTATCTTATAACTAAAAAGGTTAGTACTAAAAAGAGCAAGAAAGAGATATATAATTAAGATAATAGCATAGATTTTTTAAGCAGTAGGTAGGTTAAGACGATAGGCTAGGCTACTAATCTTCTTAATTACCTTAAAGAGGCCTGCTTACTATTGTAACTACTTCTAAGGGGGCTTGCTAAGCAAGTAGTAACTGTAGTAAAGTTAAAGGTATACTATATTGCTAAGCTTAAATTCTTACTGCTAGTGCTTAAAGTTATACTACTTCTTAGCTTATATAGCTAACATATTTAACAGCAACTAAGCTTCTTTCTGCAGCATGCTACGTAAAGTATTTAGTACGTTGTAGTTAAGGCAGACCGTTTTTAGGGCTAAGTAGTCTAGCAGCTTAGCTAGCTTAAAGCTATATATAAGCTTATTAAGAGAAACCTTAATAAGGGAGCTAATGCTATTGTTAAAGTAAAATTAAAGTAATAAGATAATTTAGATCTATAGAATATTAAACGTTACTGTATAGTAGTAGATAGCAATCTTAACTGTTTAGTTCTTCCTTTTAAACGCTCTATCTATCTAAGGGTAATAGCTAGTGCTAAAGGATAAGGTTATACTAGTTAGGTTAAACAAAGAGCGCTAAAAATTAGATATAAACTTACTGTCTTAATTAGAAATAATTTTCTTTAAGATACCTTAATTGCAAAGGTATAGTATACAAAGGAGCATTGCTGCCTAGTCCTAGGCTACGTAGCGCGTACTACTAAGGATTAATAGCGTTTAGCAAAAGAATTTATAGGTAACCGTTAGTAAGGCGTCTAGGTCGCTAAGGCGATCTGTTAGCTTTTAAAAGGATCGCTTAGCTAGCACTAGCAGGAGACTAACGATAAAGTCTATAGCTACTATGTAGAAGGGGGTTAAGGGGGAGCGAATAAGGTATAGCTTGCTTAGCAGCTATTAGCGGTCTATCTAATTCTATAAGCAGATTTAGTACTTATAAACATATTCCTTTACTAGTTTCCCTTTTAATTTAAAGGCAAAGTTGTTAAGGTTAGCTAGCATCTTTACAGTACCTACGTAGAAATCGTTGTTATAAACAGCATAGAATAACCTTTTAACGTATTGCAAAGGGACATATAGGCGTTTCTTGTTGTCCTAGGACTAGTAGTACACTAGCCTACTATTAACTTTAAACAGTAAAGAAATCGCTATAGTTTAACTTAAGGATTTCTAAAGGTCCTCTTAAGCATAGTCTTTATTGTATCCTTTAACAAATTTAGCTTAAAGGCCTTTGTTTAGGATAACTTTAGAGCTAGCTAAGCTAACTACTCTATCTTAGATCTTATCTAGCTCGCTCCCTTTAGCAACTTAGTTGTTAAGATCTATCGTTAGTAGGCAAGAAAGTACGTTTAAGATAAGATTTATCTTGCTAAGGATATAGTAGATGTTAAGTAAGAACTAGTTAAAGAATGTTACAATACACACACACCCTAGCCTATACAGCTTACTCATCGATACACAACGATAAAGCTAGACACCGAGGCTCTAGGCCTACAAGAATACAACAACACACTTACATTATACTTAGCAGACCCTACGGTCTATAACAGTTAGTAGCAATACCTCTTGTTTATCTATTAGTCTACTTATCGCCTTATGCCTTAACTAGCTAGCAATAAGCACTTTGTTTCTAAGGATCCTTAATTTATTACTATTTTGTTTCTAAGCTTTACTAATTTATCTACTACTAATAGTATACTACTTAAGCTACGCTTTACGCTGCTCTTGCTTAAGTGTAAGCTATACAAGAAACCTTACGTAGCACGCGTTAACTACTTAGTTAGTCTAGACCTTAGTTTAGACCGCTAGCTAGTAGACTACTTATTATAGAGGACAATTTAGAACTTATCCTTCTACTACTAGATAGTTTTATAGTTAGGCAGCTAGTAGCGTTAGTAGTTTATTTCTTTAAAAAGGCCTTAATTAACTACCTATAGTATTATCTTTGTATACTAGCTAGCTACGTAGTACTTTAGATCTAGGTAAATACCTATCCCTTGCTAAAGGTTAACTGTATACTTTAGTTACGCTTATACCCTAGTAGCTAAGATTAAAAGGACTATACTAAACTCCTTTATAATAAGATTTACTAAGCAGTAGCAATCGTAGATAGCTTAATGCTATAAAAACAGTTCTTAGATACGCCTTTATTACTACTAGCGCCTTAGCTAAAGCCTTCGTATACTTATAATCTTTATAGCTGCTTTTATAGTCCTAAGATTAACAATAATAATAATAATAATAACTATAATACTATTAGTAACGCAAATAGTAGTAGGCAAGAAGCTACGTAGCAGCGCCTTGCTAAAAACCTTACCCTTTACCTTTATAGAAGGAAGGCTTTAGCCCCTCTAGGAAGGGCTAAGCCTAAGCAACAGGGACGCTTATGCACTAGCTAGTAGCTAGCGGCAAGACAGGCTATCTCTTAAGCACTTAACTAGTTAGCAGATTAAGAAGTTATAGCTTTAGTTACTGTTAAAACAACCTTAGTAGGTCTAGACCTAGTTGCTTTAGCGCCCCCTGTTGCTATAGTAAGCGTTTAGGTTACTACCTTAGCTTCTTTAGCGCCCCTTATTGCTATAGCGTGCCTCTAGGTTGCTACCCCTTACCCCTTTAAAGAAGAAGTTTATACTACTAAAAGGGAAGTTAGCCCTTTAGTTATTATAGCAACTACCTCTTCTTAGTAGGTTAAAAAGTAAGCGCTATTTTACGTTATTATTTTATCTTATAAGCTTTTAACTAAGCTTATATATTCCTTATCCCTTTAGCTCTAAGAAAGATATCTTATTTCTTTTCTTTTATCTTTTATTTTTAAATTTTCTCTTATACCTATCCTTTTTATATCCTTACCTCTTTTGTTTTCTTCCTTACCTAACCTACTACTAAATCTCTTTAGCGTCTATCCTAAGGGCTAACCTCCTTTACCTTTAAGCTCTTACCCTTTCTTTTACAATTAAAGGCTAGCTATAGTAGCTAACATAGTTCCCCTTAGAACTTAACCGCTTACTATACTGTTACTAGTAATAGTACTACAGTTAGACACAGCAGTAGATAAACGCTTACTATAGGCTGTATAAAGCTTACGTATAGACCTAGACAACGTTTAGTAGTTCTTAATAGACCTTATTAATAGAATAGTACCCTTATCCTAAGCTATAGGGATAAGTAGCAGAGGAGAACCCTCCCCCCCTCTATAAAGCACCTTAGTAGCCTCCTTTAAGCGTTCTACCTCTTAGTTATCCTCTTAGTATTCTACTTTTAGATTGTTACAGCAATAGGAAGTTAAGCTAAAGGTAGTTAGCCTATTTTAGCTAAACGCCTTAAGCACTAAAGACTTCTTTTATAAAAGCAGTACACTTATTTTTTAAAATATAATAATATTTACTAAAAGCTTTAAAGACTAGCTAGACATTAGCGATAAGGCTAACTTATACTAAAGTATATAAATGCTCTTTTAAGGAAAGGCTATAAAATAGTATTACAGTTAGCTTTTGCTAACATAAAAAAAGAAACTTAAGTCTAGTGTCCTAAAGGAATAGCTCTCTGCCTTTTCTGCCTAGTTCTATATAAACTATAGCTACGCCCTACGCTAACTAAAGGAGCTCTAATTTAACTATACTTAGTACCTAAGAAGAGATTCTATTATAAAATTTATAGCTATAGTTATCTAGTTAGCAAAGATATGCAAGAACATAGCTAATAAGACCTTCTTAGCCTAGGTATATAATCGGTTAAGACCGCGACTATAGCTTAAGACTACCTATCCCTATAATTCTATAGACATAGAAGAGTAGTTACAAGCCTTAGTAGATAAAACTAAAGCATAGCGTAATACCTTACTAGCTTAAAACAATCGTTAGCTACTAGCTAGCGCTAGTAAGTAATAGCTGCCTTAGCAAAAAGCATAGCAGTAAGCGCGCTTTAGTCTTTTCTACCTTAGACTTAACTAAGACGCTTACTAAAAGGCTTAATAATAAGACGCCTATTAAAACACTTAGTAAAACTAGCGTAGAAAGGTACGCTAAGATTAACCCTATAGACCTTTTACTAATAATTATATAACTTAAAAACAGGACTATAAACATAAGGCACTAAGAGATTAGTAATAACTGCTAATCTTTTCCTTTAATAAGTAGCAACCTAGAGACAACGCTTAAAGGATCTAATTTTAGAGGTTTAACTAGCGTCTAGACTAGGCGAATATAGCTAAGGACGTAGCTAGCCTGTAGCTAGCTCTATCTTTCTTAGTCCCTAAGGAGGATTAAGAAATACTAGATAAAGTTAAGGCAGTAGATAACTATATTATAGTAGGAGTTAAAATCTTATTTTATAACGATTGCTTTAAAGAATACTTAAAGGAAGTAATAGCCTTTATAGCTATAAATATACTTCTAGCCCTACTAGTTATACTTATTTGCTAATTCTATACCTAGTCGTTTAATAGCAATAATCTCCTTTAGCAATACCTTAAAACCGCTAATAGGTACCTAGGCTAGATACTAGACCCTAATTAGGCTAAGTGTAGGACCTATAAGGCTTAGTTTGCGACTTACGTAGCTCTTTTTAACTATTTAAGCGCTATAAAGTTATACTTAGTTAGACCTATAGTACTAAGGGAGCTAGTTGTTATAGCTTAACTAGCCTTTAAAGGTACAGGCTTAGACAACTTTATAGCATATACCTTTACTACCTTTAACGTTTTCTTAGACAACCCTACCTTTAGACTAGTAGCAAAGGCAGTAGCTAACGTAGGCTACTTAACCTTAGTCGCTAACGCTAAATAGCTAGCTACTTAGCTAGGAGTCTAGATTAATAAAGTTACGCTATATCCTATTGCTAGCATTAATAGACTTATTGTCAGGTAACCAAACGACCGGGGGAAGTTACGTAGGGAAAACCTAGCTGTTAAACCTACTTTAACCCTTCTTTAAGGTTACAGCGAACTGTATATAAGGGAGGATAGGTCCGCTAAGAGCATAAAAGGGGCTTAAAGATTAATGCTTTATTAATAATACCCCTACCTTAAGGCGTGCTATACCTACTATAGTAAAGCCTTTGTAACCTGCTAGTAAACGACCCTTAAGCTTGCTTTATACCTTATTACTCTCCTTACTACCTAGTCTTTAACAGTTTAATCTCTCTCTATCCTTTCTATTAAGGCAAGGTAGACTAGTAAGAGGCAATGTAAGCAACGAGAAGTTTATCTTAAGCAACTACTATCTCTTATAATAATAACTTAAAGATAGTTTAAAGCTAGACTACTAAAGGTCTATAGGACTTGCAAAGCAATAACCCTTATAATAGACCTAAGGATACCCTAACCTAAGACGTTATCTCTAAGACCTAGGACTAGGTAACTGCTAACTTTAGTAGCTTTACTAAGGAAGAGCTAGATATACGTATCTAAGTTATAGCAAAGGAGCTACGCCTTTAATAAAAGAGAGATTACTTAGCTACCTTTAAAAGAAAGAAGGCGCCTATCTTAAATGCTTCCTTAAGCATTACCCCCCCTCTTATTCCTATAAGCAATAAGCAACCTTATAAAGAGTTAGTAGTAAAACTAAACCTTCCTTTAATTCCTTAGTACAAAGGAAAAATATACGCTAATTTTTAGTCTTTCTTTGTAATCTTAAGAACCTACTTTTATATTTAACTTAATACCTTTAAAGAAGAAACAATAAAGGTCTTTTACGCAGTTATAGCTCTTTCGCTAAAGGTTCGCTAGAAGTAAGAGATGTACCTTGCTACTAGTTACAATAGCAAGATTATAAAGGTTACGTTTAACGAGTTTAAACAATAGCTTAAAAACAGTATTAACAATAGTTTAACGTACTGCCTTAATACTAGTATAAAGCTTGCTAACTGCTTATAATAAGCTTACTAAAAGTTTATATTGTTCTTAAAGTTTTATAAAAACATTAAAGCAAAGCTCCTAGAACCTATGCTACCCCTTTACTAAGTCTATAACTTCTTCCTTTACCTTTGCCTTAAGCTATACAACTAGATACTCTATAGTAAGGTCTTAGCGAACTAGGTAGAAATAAAGAAAGCTAGGATTATTACTAAAACTCTCTTTAACAAGGAAACTAACCTAAAACTAGCGGTAATATATAGTTAGCAATAACAGTAAGCAGCATCTTCTATAAATACTAATTAAGAACTCTATATTAACAACGCTAGCTCTTTACAAAAACCTTACAACGCCTTATATAAACTAATTATCTACTTTAAGTACTAAGGACTAAGCTACTATAAGTTAAGATGCTTTGCCCTTAACTATAAGAAGTATTCGTCTCCTTTATATACTATAAAGTTTTATAGCTAGCTACCCTACTAGCAACCTAAAGGGGTAGTTCCTATAGACTCCTTTTAAATTTATAGTAGTATTAACAAAGAGCTATTAAAGGAGCTTAGCTAAGGATAAGGGCATGCTAGCCCTAAAGCTATTATGCTTAAGCTAGCGCGTATTTAGTTTAATAGCAGATAGGTTGCCTTAAAAGTACTCTTTAACTTAAGAAGTAAAGTTAACCTAGTTAGCAAAAAGGTTATAGAAAATATGCCTTTGCTTCTAAGACCTAAGGTCCTTACTATAGCAAAGGACTCCCCTCTTAAGGTCTTTAAAAGAACTATAAAGCTATTTAAAATAACTAATAACTAAAGAGTTACAAAGAGGTATCTACTTTTTTACGTAGTAGCAAAGATTAAGGAAGACGTAATTTTAGGGATGCCTTAGTTTAAGGCAATAGATCCTTGTATTCGTTAAGTAAACAATAAATAAAACTACCCCTTATTAAAAAAGAGTTTTTCCTTAGTCCTTATGTCTCTATAGCTAGCTTATTCTATAAAATTCTATAAGTTCTTAAGGATTATTGCTTTTCCTTAGCTGTATAACTATAAGACTTAAGATTAAGCTCTTAGGGAAGTCGCAGCAACCTTACCCCTTAAGTATTATAACTATGCTAAGGTCTTTAACAAAGAAGAAGCAGCTAAGCTAGAACGTCTAGCTAGACGAACGTACGCTATTAACCTCGTTAAAAACCCTTTAATGCCTTAAGGACCTATCTACTTACTTATAAAAAAAGAACTTTAGGTTTTATAGGACTACTTAAACGATACTATAGCAAAAGGATAGATCTAAAGGTTAATAAGCCTTTATAGTGCTTTAGTACTATTTGTTCCTAAGAAGGGAAGCAAGCTATAACTTTACGTTAACTACTATACGCTAAACTAAATAACCTATAAGAACAAAGCACTACTCCCCTTAATCCTAGAAATCTTTAATTAACTATAAAAGGTAATAGTATTTATAAAGCTAGATCTAAAGGATACGTACTACTAGATACGTATCCGCAAAAGTAATAAGTAAAAGATAGCCTTTTAATGCAGATATAGCTACTTTAAGTACTATATAATACCCTTTAGACTTATAAACGCCTTAGCAACCTTCTAAGAATATATTAACGATGTCCTATAAGGGTTAATTAACTACGTTTATATTATCTACTTTAACGATATCCTTATCTATAGCTAAGACCTTGCTGCGTATATATAGCACGTTTACTAGGTCCTTAAAAGGCTATAAAGAAGAGGGCTCTTCGCTAACCTCTTAAAGTATAAGTTTAAGGTTAATATAGTCTTATACCTAGGATTTATTATCTCTTTAAAGGAGATCTATATAAAAAAGGATTAGGTTAAAGCTATTATAGACTAGCTACGACCTTAAAGCGTATATAACGTAATATTATTCCTTAGCTTTATAAGGTTCTATTAATAATTTATTAAGAACTATAGTAGGATTATAGTCCCTTTAATAAACATTCTTTAAAAGAAACAAAAAAAGAACTTTAAGCTAAGCCTTAGCGAACTTATAGCGTTTAATAAGTTAAAGCAAGCCTTCTTAAAAGAACTTATCTTAACTTACTTTAACTTAATATAACTAACTTAAGTCTAGACTAACGTATTATAATTTACGATTAGCGCGATCTTATCCTAAGAGACGTAAAAAGGTTACTAGTACCCTATAGCTTACCTCTTAAAGAAGCTAATAAGGCTAGAAATCTAATACTTAACACTAAACGTAGAGATATTAGCTATAGTTAAGGCGTTTACTATATAGCAACACTACTTTGCGTACGCTAATAAAGAGATCTAAGTTATTACTAACTACCTTAACTACAGTTACTTTACAAAGAAGTTAAAACTAGCTACTAGGCAGGTTACAGCTATAAAGAAGCTATCCCTTTTTAACTTTTAGATTAAATACTAACTAAGGAGAGTTAATCTAGTAAATAGCTTATTAAGAAGAGTAGACTATAAAGATAAAGAAGCAATACAAATAAAACGTAGAAGCATACTCTTTACGTTCCTTTAGTAATTTATAAGCAAAGCAGGATATACTATAAACAAAAAGACTAAGCTAAAAGGCAATACTATATATAAAGTAAGGTCTCTGCTACTGCTATAGAGCAGAAAGGTTGCTATAAGCTTATATAGTTTATAACTATTAAACGCCCTGCTTACTAAACAAAGCGCACTTATAGTATAAGTAGCTTGTCTTAGGCAAAGGCTTTAAAGAGAAAGGACTAAGGACAGTAAAGAGTTAGACTTAAGGTTGCCTTAACCTTATTAAAAGCTTGCTACAACGTTAAAAGTAAACCTAGTTTCCCTTAAGGAAGCACTCTATTAAGCGTAAAGGAAGGACGCCTTCTTTGCCTTAAACAAAGTTATAAAGGAAGCTTAAAATAGTTTAAAAAGAAGTTAAAGTTAGTTTAAAAAGGTTAACTAGCTTATCTAGTTTAAGGGAAAGATTTACGTACCCCTTAAGGTAAAACTAAAAATACTAATGTTATTTTATAATAACTTAATAAGTAAGCATTAAAGGGTTAGCTATATACTTGCTAAGATAGCAAGGACGTACTACTAGCACAGCCTAAGAAAGGACATTAAGAAGCACGTCTTTATATATATTAAGTACTAACTTATAAAGCTAAAGTACTATTAACTTTACAGCGAACTTGCTTTACTGCTTACGCTAGCTAAGCTATAAGAGGAAATCTTTATAGACTTTATAATAAACCTCCTTAAAGCAAAGGAATAGTACTAATCCTATAACTTAATTCTAGTAGTAGTTAACAGATATACGTGTTACGCCTTTTATATACTAACCTATAAGCAAATTACTAGCAATAAGCTAGTAAACCTTTTCCTTAATTATATCTTTAAGTTCTTTAGTATACTTATAGGAATTGTTATAAACAAAGGCTTTATCTTTATAAGCTAGTTTTAATAAAGCTTCTACTACCTCTTTGCAATTAAGCAGCAACTTAGTACTATATTCTACCTATAGACTAATAGCTAAACAAAACGTTAAAATTAACTTATTAAATACTACCTTTAAACCTTTTATGCTAAAGACTAAGCTAACTAAGCTAATAACCTCTTGCTAATACAATTTGCTTATAATAATGCTATCTACTTAGCTACTAGTAAAACACCTACGTACCTGCTTTTAGGTCTATACCTATAAGCCCTAAGGAACATACCTAAGCAATCGATCCCGTTAAAGGATGCTTAAACCTAGCTTAACGACTTATAAGCTTTCTATAAGTTTATAGCAACCTTAATAAACAAAGCTAAAGAAAGCTATAAGAAATAGTATAACTAGAAAAGGGAAAAAGTAAACTTTAAAGTAAAAGACTAAGTCTTACTTTCTATAAAGCACTTAAACCTTTAGCAACCTAGCTAAAAGCTTATATAAAGGTATATAGGACCTTATTAGATTAAGAGATAGGTTAAGACTAGTAGTCTAGCTTTTTAACTTTAACTACCTTTGTTTATTAAAATCTATAACGTATTTAACGCTATAAACTTAAAACTGTTTAATAGTAAGGAAGGCAAACTAACTAAGCTAATAGATTACCCCTTCTTTACTAACAAAACCTTTAAGATTAAACGTATACTTAACTATAAGCATAAAAGCTATTGCTACAAATACTTAGTTAAGTAAAAGGATTACCTTAACAATAATAACTTATAGTATACTAAGGGTAACTTTACAGCGACTAACCTACTAGCTAACTATAAGGCAGCATTACTAAAGGAGGAACGCGTAAAGGCACTAAGGGAAAGAAAAAGGAAAAAGAAGTAAAAGAAAAGAGTTAATTTCCTGCTACTAAAGCAGCTGCCCGTTAACCTAACAGCAAACTACTATTAAACAACTAGCATAGCATTATCCCCCCTTATACTATTAGCTATATATAAAATAAATTTTTTTTTTTAACTACTTTTCTTTTCTTTATTTATACCCCTGCCCTAAAGCTAAGAAGATAGTAAGCTCTTAGCAAACCTATTGTAAAGCTTAGTTAGTGTTAGTATTGTTCTTATAGTTGTTAAAGAATTTTAAAACGCTAGCTAAAGACATAGGACTAGTATAAGCTAGTATATAGATCTTATCTTGCTTTAGAGTTATACTGCTAAAGGCTAGCTTTACGTTATACGCCTTATTAATAGCCTATAAACTATTAGCAAAAGAGCAGTAAAGCTTATAGTAAGTAAGGACTTACGTTCTACTTCTTAACCTTAATTAACGCTGCTATAGTAAAGATATTAGCTGTGTTAACCTACGCGCTTAAGAGCGCCTTTTATATAGCGTCCCTATAGTAAACTACCTACTTAGCTAAGCTATTACTTTTTAACGTATAATAAAAGCCTTTATAGCAGTAGACTTAGTAAGCATAGATAAGGTTCTATAGAAAATTAGCTTAGCGAACGCTTAGCAAAAGAGCTATAACCTACTAAGCACAGCTTAGCCTCCTTATAGAGGCGACAGAGCTTAAGGGCATCTTTGCAAAAGGCGCTGTAGCATAGGTTACATAGCTTATTGCTACTAATACAATAAACGCACTTAATGCTCCTACTTATTTAAATTATTAGTAAAGGCTTTACAAAGAAAAGGTAGGTACCTATACTTTAGTTGTTAATGTAAGGTAGCAGAGCATTGCTATTAGTAAGGTCTTAGTTATAATAATAAGAGAAGCAGTAGCAGTAAGGGACGTAATAGCTATACGAATTAGCTTTAAGCCCTTAGAGAAAAGGAAGGAAGGTATATACAGCTTATACGCTAACAAAGGGTTAATATTATTGTTACTATTAACGTTAAGCCTAAAGCAGTTAGAATCGTTAAAAACGTTAAAAGACTTAAAGGGACTATACAGCAGCTCGCTACTAAGCTCCTTAAGGGTTAAAGGGGGAGTGTTATTGCTAATAAAGGTAGCAGCAATAGCAGCAGCGTAAGCTGCTATAGCTGCTTAGCTTGCCTTTATAACCTTCTTTTTTAAGGGCATTACAGCGATCTATAAAATAACAAAGATAAAGTTAAATAAATCTTATAAAAGTTAGTATATATAGTAAAGCAGTAGTAAAGGAAAGGATAATATATAGAAAGGTTAATAAAGGCTTAGGAAAAGCTTAATAAGGCAATAGTAATAATAAAGGAAGAGGAAGGAAGAAGGAAAGGAAAAAGGAAAAAGAAAAGGAAATAGGTAGCTTAGAAAGGTAAGCGTTTATAAGGGGGCTTTAAAGGATAAAGGAAGTAGCTTAGGCCTTTAACGCGTTGCGCTGCCTAAAGTAAATAGGAAGTAAAGGCATCTAGCTGCGTTAAAAGGGGAACAAAGAAACGGTACCCTACAGCTTGCCTACCCTTAACTACAACAAAGGGTCGCAGCAGGGTTACTATAGGGTCGTAAGATAAGGCAGCTTTAGCTGTTTAAGCACTAACCTTAAGGATAAGGTTGCTAAAAGGGAAGCATCCTATTAAGTAACTAAATAACTAAAGGAAGTTACATAGGGAAAACCTAGCTATTAAACCTACTTTAACCCTTCTTTAAGGTTACAGCGAACTATATATAAGGGAGGATAGGTTTACTAAGAGCACAAAGGGGGCTTAGAGATTAATGCTTCGTTAATAACACCCTTACCTTAAGGCGTGCCGTACCTACTATAGTAAAGCCCTCGTAACCTGCTAGTGAACGACCCTCGAGCTCGCTTCGCACCCTATCACTCTCCTTACTACCCAGTCTCTGACACTTATTAAAGTCTTTAAACGTATAACATTTACTATTCTTGTATAAGGCATTGCCTTAGATAGTTTACGCTAGATAAGGCGCATAGTAGTTTACGCATAGGTCTTTCTACGGTTAAGCGCCTTACTCTTACTAAGTATATAGTAGATGTACTTGTATAGCATTGCCCTTAACTTCTACTTGTGTACTATAACAATTACGTCCTATAGTACGCTTAAAGTCCTAATCTAGGTATACGTAAAAGTAAACGATAAGCTTTGCTATAAGGTAGTAGCCTCTATAGCAGTAACTTTTCCCTTATAGCAGTTCTTAAAGGTCCCTATTATACTAGTAAACCTACCTAAGGATAAGGCGTTTATTATGTCTACTAACTACTTTAGTATCTTCTATTCCTTAGTTAACGCAACTATAGACTTTATATAAATAGCTAACTCGCTTAACACCCCCTTAGACCTCCTTAAAGATATACAACTAAGCACAGTTAGTAAGCTTAACTTTAAAATTAACGCCTTTTACACTTACTAAGCTAACTAAGAAGCTATTACCTGCAATAAAGCAATAATAGTAAAGTTTAACTACTTACCTAAGATAAAGGAGGTACTTTGTTTTTATAAAAGTAGCAACAGCGATACTAAGGGGACTAGCTTACGCTTAAACGCCCCTCTAACTACTAGCAACCCTACCCCTATACCTTAACCTATAGGCTACCCCTTACTAAGAATCTTTTACGTAGTAGGATCTAAAATCCTTACCTTTAAAGGGGTATATATCTATAGGGATAACCTTAACGCTGTTAAAAAGCTAAAGGTAATAGTAGTAAAGTAGGACATCTAGGCTATTAAGGGGCCCTTAGCTGTCCCGTTAGATAAGCAAATAAGGGTACTGCTAGCTAAAGGCTAGGAGTCTAAGCTATTAGCAGGAAAGCTATATCTAGTTAGCTCTAAGGATAAACAATGTATTAAGGATACCTTTAATCTGCTCTATAACTTAAGTTATATATAGTTTATAACTAAGCTTACCCTTTTTACTGCCTTAGTGTTTATAGTATAGCGTAAAGTTAAAGGCAAGGAGAAGGGCAAGGTTATAATAAACCTACGTAGCCTTAACGCTATAGCGATCCTAAACTTATACCCCTTTCTTTGCTAAAAGGATATAGTTGCTAGCTTAAAAGGAGCAGAGTTTATTACTATAGTAAACGCTTAATCCTTTTTTTACTAATTCCTTATCTATCTTATAGATTAAGAAAAATTTACCTTAGTAACTTACTAAGGCCTAGAGCAAGCTAACGTAGCCCTTATAAGTTTCTGTAACTCTTCCCTTTACGCTTAGCACTAAATAGATGCTTAGCTTTAGCCTTTTAAGCACTATGCTAAAGCTTATATTAATAATATTATTATTTTCTTAAAGACGCTAAACGAACACCTAGAACACTTAGATAGCGTTTTTAGTTTATTCTACTGCTTATAGTTAAGTTTTTCCTTTAGTAAGTCCTTTATAGAATACTAGTCTATTATCTTCCTAAGCTATTATATTAACAAAGAAAGGGTAGCGCTTACTTAATCCTACATTAACGCCCTTAGGAAATAGGCCTACCCTTCTACATTAAAATACCTTAAGACCTACATTAGCGCTACTAACTAGATTCAATCTTTTATTCTCTTTTACGCGTAGAAGGTAAAGCTTCTATAAGAGTAGAAAACAAAGATGCTAACAGCAAAGAGGACAGCTAAGAAACTTAAGTTATAGTCTAAACAGCGCTAGTTTATAGAAGGCTTTGCTACTAAGAAGTTAATCGATAAGACGTAGCAACGCGTATTTGCCTTCCTCTAAGAGAATCTACTTTACTGTCTTTCCCTTAAGCTAGTCTACGTTAACAATAGTTGCTAGCTCTTTACTAAAATTAATGCTTTAAAAGAGCGTAGATTTAGTGTAACGCTGTTTTACTATAAAGGATAGTTTAATCTAGCTAACCTTATTAAATTACTTAATTAAGTATATATTAACTATATTAGCTTTTAGTCTAAGATGCTAAGCAAGGCTAAACGAAACTACTAGTCTACTAAGTTAAAGGTTACATATCTAGTATAGGTAGTTACTTATAACTGTATCTTCTTTTATAGAACTAAGCAGCTAGCTATTGTTTTAACTAACTATATAGTAACAAAAGGGGTAGTAGTATACAAAACCTTTATTACGTTAAACGTTGTTAAGATAAACTTACGCTTAACCTACGTTAGCAACTATCTTTTATAGTTCTCCCTTACTATTATTTATATCTTTAGTAAAATAAACGTCTTACTAAACGCCTTATCTTACTTACTTTGTAATAATAATAACACTACTAGCTGCTTAGTAGTAAACAATAATACGCTAAACGATATCTTTAGCAAGCTCTTAGCAAAGGATATAGCAGCAATAGTAGTTAAGCTCTTGCTTAACTCTTACTTTACAGTAATAAAAGCGATAGTATAAGGCTAGATAGTTACTAATTTTACCTCTAGATATCACAGCAACCTAAAATACGCTTACGCGCTAGGTTAGCTAGTACTCCTTAACGTAGAGAGGTAGGGCGTATATACCTCTTAGCCTAGGTTAAACTTTAAGCTTTAAAACAATAGCTTGCTTTTTTTATAAACGCTAACTAAGAAAAAGCTATATATACCTACGTCCTAAGCTAGCATAATTATTAGCTTTGCGTATAATCTTTAACACTTTAGAGTTAAACGTATATAGCAGGAGCTCTAAGATTTCGTCTTCCTTAAGATATAGCTATTAATCTATAAATATATTAAGTACTATACGTACTAAACTTACTAGATCTTACGCTAAGCCCCCTTTAAGAACCTTAACCTTATTGCCTTAGATCTAGTACTATATAAGATATAATGTCTTAACTTTATTGCTTCCTTGCTAAACGCTATAGCTAACAACTCCCCTTTTTAAGTTATAAGGTTTAACTCCTTTAATACTATCTTTATAGTAACCTATAAAGTCTCTAAGAAAAGAAGCCTTTTCTTAAGGCATAGCTCCTATAGCGCCTAAGAATAGGCCTATATACTTACCTTCTTTTAGCGTCTTACAGATTAGGGATAGCTAGCAGTAATTATCTTAGATAGAAACTAAAAATAGCAATTAGACTTTTAGCAAGAGTTGCTAGCTCTTATAGGTACGCAATCTATTATAACAATAGCGTAGTACTTTGCTAAAGATAAGTAAGCTAAGTCTATAAACGCTATTATAAAGGTAGCGTTATAATACTTCTTCTTAGTAGCCCTAAACAAGTATTAGCCCTTAGCCCTGCTAGCAATCTAATTAGCCCTTAATAACGCCTTTATAATCGCGATTAGCTGCTCCTTAAATAAGCTAGTAACTAGCTTTTAACTATAGACCCCTTTAATACTACTGTAGAACTGCTTAGCTAGACTAGAAAACGTACTATTTTATTTACTATCTTTCTTTTAAGAAGCATACTAAACAGAGGCCTAGATTATAATAGAATTCGCAAATACGTAAGCAAAGCACTACTTTAACGCCTGCTACTGCCTTAGTAAGTTTAACCTAAGAGACAGGGTATTCTTGCGTTTATACTATAGATATAAACTCTTAGGATAATACCTTAAGTTTAGCTAACAGAAAGTAAGGCCTATAGAGGTAATCTAAAAAGTAAATCCTTATGCATATAAGCTACGCTTACTAACGCACTAGAAGATTTACTTAGTAGTATTAATTATTTAGCTTAAGAAGGTACTACTTAGTAAGGACCCTTTTTAGTAACTATAGCTAAATTAAGTTAAAGCTATTTATATAGAAGGAGATAATAAGGAGTAGCTTTTATTTAAAATTAAGCAGCTCTTTGCCTACTGCTTAAGCAATAACTAATAGCAATATTTTGTTTACTAAAGGGGATATACAGCTAAATATAACTAGTAGTATAACAAAGACCTTCTTATGTTAAACGTAGCTTAGCTTATTATAGCTTTTAACGCCTAGCTGCTAGTATAACAGGGAAGGATCTAGAGACCTTAGGCTCGCTAAGGTAGGGCTAGCTTAGCGAGGGGAAATTAAGACTAAAAAAGGCTTTACAAGGAAGTTATAACTGTCTAGTCTTAACCTTATAAAAAGGTTAATACCCTTAACTAAACCTAACTACTTCTCTTTCTTTTATTACCCCTACCTCTACCCCTATTATCCTTTGTTTATTGTAACTACCTTGCCCTTATCCCTAACTGCCTATCCTATTACTTAACCTTATACCTATTCTCCTTATATATATACTACTAATATAAAAGTACCTTTGCCTTTTAAGTTCGCTGCCTTAGGACTTAACTGCTTTAACCCTTACTACGCCTTAGTAGCAAAAGTAGTATAAAGGTACTAAGAAGTTGCTACCTTTATAACTACCGGTAAGCAGGCTGTTTTTATTAACCTTATTCGCTAGCATTGCTATAAGAAGGACCTAAAGAACCTAAACAACTTAAATAATTATAAATTATATTATCTCTATTAAACGAACCTAAGTAGCGTTAACCTCTTGTTATAGCACGTCTTAAGCACAATCTACTAACCCTCTTAGGTTACTATAATAGCGTGTATCGCTTAAGCCTGTTTTAGCCTACGCATTATACCCTTCGATAGGTACGCTATATACTAGTCTTAGTACCTAGTATAGCTAGGAAAAGACAAGCTATTTACTATGCTTTACCTGCTCTTGTTTATAGTCCTTAACGGACTAATAATAGAAATAGATAAGGACTTCTGCCTATTAGACCTATACAATACCCTGCTTACGCTAAACAATAGATACAGCACCTATAATAATCTATAAGCAGGGGCTAAATAGCAGCGCCTACTATAAGCTATCTGCGAAATATATAAAGACGCTGTTAACGTACTTTTAAAAGCTTATAAGCGTATTAAGGAGGAGATTAAGCGCTTAAAGGCAATAAAGTATATAAGGATCTTTGTTTAAAGAAGTATAGTAGCTATAAGCATCCTGTTACTCTTAAAGACTATATTATATATAATACCTCTTACTAATAGTTACCTTCTTATACTAAAGCAGCGCTACTATAGCTAGTATAACTAAGTTAAGGGCACAAGGCCTATAATATAAACAACAAAGACGTTGTCTTTTTTTGTTAAGCAGCAATTGTTATAACATATACACACCCTAGCTTACACAGCTTACTTATTAATACACAACGATAAAGCTAGACACCGAGGCTCTAAGCCTACGAGAATACAATAACACACTTATATTATACTTAGCAGACCCTACGGTCTATAACAAAGAACATAAACGAATTTGTTAACTTTACGTTTATTTTAACTATATCTATAGTAGTTATTAAGTTATAGTTAACGATACCTTTTATAGCAGCGTAGTTAGTAAGGATTATAACTAAGTAAATACTTAATTAAATTATAACGCGTAACTTCTTTACTGTCTAGACAAGGTAGGCGACCTTTAACTCTATTAGCTAGTACCTTGTCTTAGCGTTAGTAGTAGCTCTGCTTAGGAAGAGTACTAGCTAGACCTTTGTTTACGGGATATTTACCTTATCCTAGGTATTGCTAATTAGATAGAATACGAACGCGCTTATGCCTTTGCTGCTAACGTTAGTTTTAATAAACAAAGGGCAGTCTAGGTTAAAATAGAATAAGACCTTAAGCTAGGTTAATTTGTCTTAAAGGATTTAAAAGGACTCTTTCTCTGCTAGCGATAGGATAAATATAACCTTTAAGACTCTTATTTAACGTGTTTTTTTATTGCCTTTAACTATTTAACTAGCCTAGCGGATTTCTATTAGCAAGGTAGTCTTTTTATTCTTTAGCAAAGCAGCTTTCTTTACGAATTTAAAGATAAACCGTTAAAGGAAAGTTACTATACTAAGATAAGTCTTAAAGTTTCTAAGAGTTATAAGCATCGCAATCTTACAAAGAGCTACTATTCTGTTTTTTATAGTAGCAAGGCTAAAAGCGTTAACTTAGAAGCTTAATAACTTAACTAAACTATAGGCGCAAAAGGACTTAAGCAGGTTTATTACTAAACGCTATCGTTAAAAGCAACTAAAGAGTTCCTTTAGATAGCAGCAGTAATCCTTAAAAGAGTTGCTAAAGATAACTACGTTATTAATATATGCTTTTATAAAATTATAAATATTAAATAAGCATTAGTTTATAAACCTTTAAGCGAACGTAGAACTGTTCTAGAACCTTATAATTACTACGTAGGACTGTTCTAGGCTATGTACGCTAATTAAACCTATCTGTCCTTTGTGTTCTTTATAGATAAAGAGCTAATAGAAAAACTAGCTTATATTAAGTACTATAATGTACTTTTTGCCTTTAACCTAATTAATAATATCCTTTTATAATAGCAGCAGGTAGATGTTTAGCACAGTAATGCAATTAAGTTTCTATAGGTCTACTACTATACGCCCTTTTTTCTCTAATCTAATAGTACGCTAGACTATAAACATAGGGCTTACGAAAAGGCAGGGGTCCTTTATTTAGCTTATACGCCCTTAAGCGTACAAAAGGTCTATCTTTAAGTCTAGAAATCGTCTATCCTTTAGGCCTATTAGATACGCTTTAGTAGTTAGTACTTAATTCTACTAGCCTTTAACTAAGTTAATATATATCTTTTTGTCTTTAGGCATTAGCAGCATACCTTTATCTCTCTATACATTAAAAAACTTAAGCAGCTAAATAAGCTTGTCTACTTATACTAGCTGTATAGCGTAGACTTAAACTCTGTCCTTTGTTTTTACCTTAGGTACGTCCTTAGGTTTTGCTATAGCGCCCCTCTTAGTAGCTTTTGTTTCTAAGATATTAGCTAGTTTTATATAAGCTTCCTTATCGTTTATGTTAAGTATACGCTAAACAAGAGGATCTTCCTATAGAAAGCTATTAAGAAAGTTATTGTAGAGCGCGAAAAGGGCATAGGCTTAGGCTAATAAGACGTTGCTAATGCTTTTAATATTGTAGTTTATTACTATTCCTAGCTTCTGCTTACGCTATAACTATATTAGCTATAATAATTCGTTAACTATAGTAGCTTATCTACTTTTAAGGAGTATACTATTTATTTTAAGGGTAAAAACTTAGTTAATAACGTTTAAGTTATTAAATATAAAGCAGTAAGTATAAGGCGCTTTAAAGCAAGAGTACTATTTAAGGTATTTGTAGAGCACTTTAACTTATTGCGTAGAGAAAGGTAGAATTGTTTTGTTTATAGCTAATAGAACTTTAACCTTAGAGCTAGTTAGGTTTAATAGTACGTTAAACTTAACTATTGCTTTAAAGTAGGCTTTAATTACTAGAAGCTATTTAAAGTATATAATATTAACCTTAAATTTTATTAAGAATAGCGTTCTTAGTAAAAGGTTTAGGTAAAGGTTATTTATTACTTAGGCCTTAACGTAAAAATAAGCAAAGACCTTAGCGCTATTAACTATTCTATGTAAATAGAAGTTAAAGTTAGCTTTCTTAGACAGCACTAGATGTTTAGCAACTTTAGTAATATAATATAGCTTTTTTAGCTTAAAGAATTTTACGTTAAGCAAATAGGTCTTTAGCTAATAGCAGTTAACAATAATATTAAAGTACCTAGTATTTACTATAGCTATTAGCTCTAGCTAGTTAAGATTAAATTATAGCTAGATCTTAGCGTAGTAGTATCTTAAAAGGGTAAGGGGCTTTTTAACGCGTTAAGCTTTAATAACTTAGTCTTAAGCGAACGTTAATAAGGCTGCTTTAGGCTATTTAGGTAGGACAAAGCAGTCTATGTCTAGTATATACGTTATTAAGGCTGCTGCTAAGGTAGCTAGGAAACTATACGCTTAATAACTGTAGGCAGTTAGCGGCGTTAGCTAGCTAGCGCTTAGCTTAGCTAGCTTAAACGATAGAATTAGCATTATTAGGTAACATAGGAGCTTTATTGCCTGCTCTAAGAAATAAAAGGAAATAATAGTATTCTTAGTATCTAGTATATATTTTATATTATCCTTAGCTATAAACGTTTTATAAAAGAAAAATCTATCTGCTTATAGTTATCGTTTTATTTTTATAGTATCCTTATAATTAAGATTAACATAGATGTCTTTAACTGCTTTAGTAAGCATAGCGTAACTATTCTATCTAAGAACTTAGCAATAGTACTGTTTCTCTAGACGCCTACGGTTAGTTTAGCAATAGAACCTACTACTACGTATAACTTAGGTTAGTACGTTATAGCGTCTACTGTATCTACCTTAGCTGCCTTTGGACTAGCAATAGTTACTATAGTAATCGCTATAGGAGTAGTTGTTATAGAAGTTATTGTAATTATTACTATAAAAGTTATTATAATTATTATTATAAAAGTTATTATAATTTCTATAGTAAGAACTACTATAATAATTGTTAAAACGCCTATTACTATATTAATCGTTCTACTAAAACGCCTAGCCCTTTAAGTTAGCAGGCTGTTAGTTAATAAGTAGCTAGCTAATAAAAGTAAACGATTGTCCTGTTTAAGCTAACTAGACTAAGGCGGTGTTAAAAGGAACTAGTACTATAGATGCCTAATGCACTTACTACTTTTTAACGATTATATTAATAAAGCTTAAGATAGATATGCCTTTAGTAGGCTTAGTTACTAATTCTTAGATAAAAGGGGCTAAGTAAAAGTAGAAGTATATTACCTACTAGTTAGTTTTCTTAAAGCTTGCTATATAGGATATATAAAAAAGCTTTATAGCTTACTTATAGACGTTACGTTTAGCTTAGTAGTTGTTAGCTATATACAAGAGCTTGCTTAACGCTAGCTTAGAGCTAGCCTAGACTTAGTTAATGTAAAATTCCTTTTATAAAGCTATAATCTATAAGTCTATAGTAACCTTAACTATACTACGTTCCTTCTATATAAGAACGTTAATCTATTAGCGTAAGGCATAGCCTCTTAATTAACCTTATAAGCTATTATAGATAATCTTATGTCTTTCTAAAGTAGTAGCCTAGTTATAGATACTTTTAATAAAAGAGTTAACGTAGTTCTAAACTAAGTTGCCTTGCTTACTGCTAACGTTATTACTATTGTTTAGATTAAAGTAGCTAATTTTTGTAAAACGCTAGTTATCTTTAAGGCCTTAGGCAAAGTAAACAAGCTGCTGCTGCTGCTGCTACGCCTAGGTAGTAGCAGCTATAGCTTAGGCAAGGGCAAAAGCAAAAAGGGTTAAGAAACCTGCTAAGCCCTTAAGCAACTTATTAATCTTATTGTCTAAGATTAATAACTTACCTATAGTAAACGTGCTACTATTTCCTTTACTAAGGCTGCTTCTACTACTTAAACTAAAGGCGTTAAAGCTAAAGCTACTTCTATTGTTTATTAAGGATATAATAGACTAAGAAGAGCATAAGCTTCTGCTAATTATAGAGTCTTTTATTTATATAAAGAGAATTGCTACTAGGAAGTCTTATACTAAGGATAAACTTTAGTTTACAGTAGCAGTTAGCAAAGTTAGTAAGAGAAGATCTTTAATAGTTATTATAGTGTATAAGTAGCTAGGAGGAGTTAATAAATTAGAATAGCTAGATTGCTATAAAGTAGCTAAGAGTTTAGAATGCTATAGAGTAGACGGAAGAAGCTTGTCTAGCTGTACTAATAGCTATAAGATAAAAGAAAAAGAATTCCCTAAGGGTGTAAGCAATGTATAAGAGCAAGAAGAGGATAGGTCTTAGGGACTAAGGCTAGTGCCTTTATTTTCTTCTTTGTCTTTAGCCTTTCTGTCTTATCTTATAAGCGTTAAGTTAAGCAAAGAAGGCGCTGCTATAGTACTTAAACTAGCGGTTAAAGCTAGTTAAGAAAGTATAAAAGAGCTAAGAATTAAAAGAGGTTATAGCTAAGGAAAGGGCGCTAAAGGGGAACATTAACTAAGGCAGAAAAGTTATTGCCTTTTATTGTTTAGACGCACTAACGCGCTACTAAGCTATCGCGGATTATTAATATAGCAAAGGCGCTATAGTAGTATTCTTAAGACTATAAGATTCTATAGTAAAAGGCTTATAAGTTGTTGCTTAAGTTTAGCGATACTATTAGCTTTATGTCCTAAAAGCTTTCTTTATTTCTATAAGGCTACTAGTAAAGAGCGCTAGTTCTTAGTCTATTAGAGCAGATAGGTATTAACGGCTAACTTATATCTATGCTTTATATCTTAGTTGCTAATTTGCTTTACTACTTTAATGTTATAAGGGGACAGCTCTTAGACGTAGAGATAACTTGTCTTTGCGAATTGCTATATCTTATAAAATAAAAGGATAATCTTATCTAATAGTAGGTACGCTATGTTGTATCGATGTCTAGTTTAACGAGATAAAGATAATAACTATATATTAGTTTACTTAATAAAGTCTTAGAAGAACTTAGCAGCAATCTAGCTAAGATTATTAACTAGCTTATAGGTCTCTTAAATTAAAGAACACTAGTATTGCTACTATATGTTATAGCAAATACGTAACGTAAAGGTACGATTATGTATATGTAAAAGTCTAATTCTCTATCGTAAAGAGAGCGGCTTGTCTCTTTTATCTATAACTACCTGTCCTGTTGCGTTAGCAACCTGCCGCTCTTTCCTTGTAACGGGTACGTTCCCCTTTGCCTGTTACATTCGGTCATTGCGGCCCGCAGCACGTCTCCTTTTCTGCGCGTCTCCTCACAGGACCTCTAGTAGGTAATGTTACCCGGCGTAATGCACTACTAACCCTGCATAGACCTACCTAGAAGTAAGAGGAAAAAAAAGAACATCGTAGATTTAAAAGGTAATGCTAAACATCTTATACTGTAATTTTAACGCAACTACAACCTACATTAAAAAAATAAAAACAGATTTGTGTTCTTTATAGCCTAAAAATGCGGTTTGTTAGTTTTTTAGAGCATAAAAGCTGTTCGTTTAGTGTTTTTTTTGCCTTTTAAGAGGTCCTTCTTTACTATTTGTTCTTTTATTTTACTTCTCGATTCTCTTTAATTCTCTTTGTTATAATAGTACGCTAGCTGCCTACGTTATAGTATACGAACTAGTATACGTCTCCTCCTATAACGCTAAAGCCTAAGGTTTGTTTAATTAATAATACCTTTATCTTACTATACTAAAAGTCCTTTAAGGTAGAATTTAGTTATTTTTACTGCTTATATAACTAATTAATAACTGTAGGATACCTTCTCTTTAGTTAAGCTAGAGTTACCGTCTCTTACTAGCCTTACTACTTACTATAGCCCCTTGCCCTTTAACGCGTCTATTATTATAATATCGCCTTCTTGTATTACATACCTTTAAAATATATATATCTGCAACTTTAACAGCTACCTTGTTACGCCTACGCCCCTTAGGCTCCTTACCCCTAGCCCTGCTAATGCTCTTAGCCCTGCTTAACGCAATAATTATAATAAGGAAGACAAAAAGACCTTCTTTAACCCTTTAGTAAGGGAGCTAAGGCCTTTTCTAAGCAGTAAAAACAAGTATTTTTTCCCTTTAACGATCCTTATAAAAGTACTAATTAATTTTTCTTTTATAGTCTTAAGGTCCTTGCTTACGCTGCTACTACTGCCTTTACCTTTGCCCTTGCCCTTAATCTAGTTAATCTTATAAATAAAAAAAAAGAAAGAAAAGGATCTTTAACTACGTTTAAGCAGCGTATACGTATTAAGACTTTCTTTAAGGTTACGAAGATGTTAAGGAAGGATATCGCTAAGGCCCTTAGCGTTAGCTATAGGCAAGTCTAATACGCTTTATACGCTAATTCTAAGCCTAGCTTTTACTAGTTAAGCTAGCGGCTTATCTTTATAAAGGCTAGCTATAACCTCCTTAAAAGAGTTATCTAAACCCTTTGTGCTTTAAAAAGGTATTTTATACTAAAGCAACTTTAGACTAACGTTCTTAGCCTTACCTCCTTTTTAGCAAAGGCAATTAAAAGGGCATTAGCTAACCTTAGGGCTTAACGCTGCCTTTAGCTGTACTAGATCCTCCTTAGCAAGGAAAATAAGAGGAAGAGGATAGCCTTTGCTTTTTAGTAGTAACATCTTATAGCGTAGGATTAAGAAAGGTAGATCTAGAGCGATAAGACGTAGGTAAACAGCATATTAGCTATGCGTTATTAAGTTACTCTTTTTAACAGTAAGATAGTCCTTTACCCCCCTCTACCTTTCCTTTTTATATAGGAAATTAGCTTAAATTAACGAAATCTTAACTTCCTTTAGGTAAAGATATTAATATATTTACTAAGCTAAGAATGTAGGCGAACGGGTAGATGTTTTAGGCGTGTTTTTCTAGCTCCTAGAAAGGCACGTCTTTAGTCTAAGAGAAGGCGTAGGGCAAGATTAATACTACAACCTACTATAAGCGTATTCTCTTTTTTTTTTACTAATTCTAGAGCCTTTAAGGGCTAGACTTTATAATTTAGTAGGATAATACGCCTCTATACTTAGCTAGGTCTACTAAGGCTATAATAGCTTTACTTTTTGCTAACGGCTTTATGCTAAAGTAGCTGCCTTATAGCCTTAATCTTAATCCTATTAAGTACGTATAGATAGCTATAAAGAGATAGATTATACAGCAGTATAAGAAAAGGCCTACGGATAAGGCATTAGCTGTAGTAGTCTAAGAGGCTTAGGATACTATTAAGCTAGTATTTCTTACGAAGTTAGTCTACTTAATGCTAAACTGCCTCTAAGCTGTTATTAAAGCATAAGGAAGGTATACTTAATATTAAGATAACTTAGATATACTTTTGCGTAGTTATTTTTAGGTAGAAAAAGTAGCTTTTCGAAGTACTAGTTAGTAGACTTAAGATGGTTAAATCTCTTCGTGATTAGCTAGAGATACACGTATGTTAGCAGCTACAAGACAATCATTTTGGGTCTATAGTGTATAGCTAACACACGCCTACGACCGTGTTCGCCGTGACGGCCCAGACCTGCGCCGGGACCGTTCCATCTGGGCGTCCATCCGTGCTCGTGCTCGTACTACGGAGTAGTAGCACTCGCACCCGTTCCTGTTGCTGCCAACTTGAATGTGGCGGCCTGTTCCTGGATCCCGAGAAGGCGGTTCCAAGTCGTTCCTGAGGCTCCCGCTCGACTTCCCGCTCGACCATCTCGCCGCAATTAGGTAAGCATCCAATCCTCGGCCTATCTTCGGGTCTTGCATCTCCAACCTCCGACCTCGAAAAGGAATCGCCCCCACGACCATCGTCATGCATTCCACGATCCGGCTCATGATCCAGCCCGTCATTCCTGTCCTGCACGGGATCGAAGCTGCCATTCTTTCCTTGCCCGAGACCGCTGATTCTTCAATGTCAGCCTCACAAGCCGCCTGCATTGGCGCCCCCTGATCGCAGCACCCAAGCTACTAGTCCTGGTCTGCCCCGCGAGCTGTCCCGCAGCTGCTTGCATTTGCCAAGCTCTCCATACCTCTCTCCGAGCTTGTGCCCGAGCTGCATGCCTACCTGCTTACCTACTCGTCCTGTCGAGTACGAAGCACAAACGAGCCGAGCTCCTCGACTTCACTCGCCCTCCTCTGGAAGGATGAGACTCGGCGAGATCTGATCTCAGATCCGCTCTGAGCCTGCTTGCCTGCCCATCGACCCACCACCCGTCATGTGAAGAGACACGCACAACCCCCCCACCATACCACCATCGCCATGTCGACCATCAACGACGAAAACTTCCTCGCCGTCGCCCTCATCATCAACCGCTCCCGCGACGGCCCCGCCTTCGTCTTCCACTACCCCCCGCACGTGCAGCCCCCCTCGGCCGGTCCCCCGGGCGGGCCCGAGCCCGACGAGCTCGAGGACCTGCTCTTCGAGCGCCTCTCCCAGCCCGCCGACAGCGACATCGCCCGGCCCGAGCAGGCCGACAACAACAAGGTCGGCGGCCGCGATGAGCACCTCGTCACCGAGGCAGGCACCCGCATCGTGCCGTGGGAGCACGTCGCCGGCTTCGCCGCGCACGACCTCGCAGGCATCCTCACGCCCGCGCGGGCCTACCACAAGAAGCTCTTCCAGCTCTCCCTCGACCCGCTCGTCTGCGTGTCCTACCCGATCCACGTGCCCGAGAACGGCAAGTGGAAGAAGCTGAAGAAGGCCAAGAAGGGCTCCGCCGCCCGCCAGGCCGAGGAGGCCGCCAGCACGGTCGCGCACGACGAGGAGCAGGCGGCCTCGTCAGCAGTCCAGCTCGAGGCCACCACTGGAGACGAGAAGGACAGGGAAACCGAGGGGGAGAGGGATAAGGACAAGGACAAAGAAAAGGAAAAGAAGAAGGAGGAAACCGAGGAGGAAAAGCGCAGCTCCATGACCATGTTCAACCTCGTCTTCATCCTCCACCCGCGCAAGAACGAGACGCGGGAGCTCGTCGACACCCTCTTCACCCACATCGTCAAGAAGGTGAACAAGGCGTACCAGTACAGCCAGCAGCACAGCGACTTTGTATGGAAGGAGTCGAAGCGCATCCTGCAGGCCAAGGACCGGGCGCGCGAAGAACGTAGGTCCCCCCTGTTTCTCCTCTCCCCCTAAACCCCCCAAACCCCCCAAACCCCCTTTTCTCCCCCCACCGCGCCATGATCTTGTGGTCTTCCAAGCTCACCACAGATTCATCCAGAAAAACCCATGAGCATCCTCTGGAAAGAGCTCCTGCAGAGCTCCTCCCTGGCCGCCTCGGTCCACGACATCTACCTAGCCGTCTCCCAGAACAAGATCGCCACCCTCCACCTCGACACCGTCGACGGCGTCCTCTCCCCCTCGGTGCAGGTCCCCATGCCCTTCTTCATCTCCGACCTGCCCGCCGAGGACGACGACCGCCAGCGCGGCCTCTGGCTCACCACGGCCAACGCCTTCCCCAGCCAGGACGCCCTCTTCGACGAGCCCGGCTTCCTCGACCGCAACTTCGCCCTGCTGCTCATGGACGACGAGAAGAAGATCGTGGCCGAGCTGCAGGCCGACCGCGACCCGGCCACCCTGCCCATGGTCGAGTTCGTGCGCCTCGCCAAGCCCAACGTCTCCTTCCACCAGGTCGGCCAGAGCCACGTCCTCACGCTCGGCCAGGTGCGCCGCTTCGCCCAGCACTTCATCTTCTGGCGCCGCGCCATCGCCATCCCCCCGCTCCACCCGCGCGACGTGTACATCCTCTCCCCCAACTGCGACCTCGGCAGGCTGCCCCAGGCCGCGCAGGAATGGCAGCGCGCGTTCCCCGCCGCCACGCCGCTCACCCAGTTCCTGGGCGACTTGTCCGCCTGCCCGAGGCCGTACAAGTCCTACGCGCCGACCAAGGCTCACAGGCCGCTCTACCTCCGCATGCTCGCGTGGCTCATGCGCGGCGGATGGGTCACGCAGCTCTGCCACTTCGCGTACGTCGTCGTCTGGCCCGAGATCCTCTACGAGGTCGACTACGAGATGGAGGCCGAGGAACTCGCCGCTGCCGCCGCCGCCGCCGCAGCCGTCCCCTCCTCTCCTATCCTCGCGCCCACCGCTCCCACAGGCCCCCCGACCTCATCCATCACCGTCTCCCCTCTGTCCCCTCACCTCGAAGACGCCGCCGCCGCCGCCGCCGCCGCCACCACCACCACCACCACCACCAGCAGTCCCCATCCCC
>NIGD01000008.1:163548-181566 GCA_003055185.1 Escovopsis sp. TC
TTTTTTTTTTTTTTTTTTTTTTTTTTTTTTTTTGCTTTCCCTCTCCGTCTCTCTATTTCCTGCTGCTGTTGGAGCGACCCGAAGCCAGAGTGGAGAGAGCCCTGGAAAGGAAAAAAAGACACCCAGCGAGGGTCTGGAGAGTAAGAGAGAGAGACCAGAGGCTGGAGAGAGACTGGAGGGAAAAAAAAAAAAAAGGCTGCAAATGCCACTCGTGCTAGTCCAAATCATGGGCCGCATTAATCATGGGGAAAATAAAAATTTATTCACACAAACGCAAAAATCTACTTTACTTCTCGTCTGGCCCTGCGTGCTTGTGCCCTCTTCTCAACTTCCACCACAACCTTAAAAAATCGCTGTCAATTTTTCATAGAATTGCCGCGACAGACGAAGCTGCGTTTTTCTCCCTCTGTCAAATCGGTAACGCCTCTAGACCTACGCGCTGCGCTTCATTCCGAGGAGCGCAGCCTGGTTCACTGCATATCGTCTCGCATTTCGCCTTGTCGCTCGCGTTCCTCCGACGGGCCGCCTCCTCCTCTCTCTCTTCCCCCTCCTCCCTTCCTCCCTCCCTCTCCCCCCCCCCCTTCTCTCTCTCTCTTACTCTCCCACTCTCTCTCCTACCTACTTTCTTTTCCCGTTCTCTTCTCGATTTCTCCCGCAGTCTCTTTCTCCCTCCCCGCCTCGGCGCACTTCAGGAACCACAAGAGAGCTCTCCTTTGCCTGCAGCTACTCTCTTCCGACCGGCTCGTGGCCAAAGTCCAACCCCTTCGAATCCCATTGACGACCGTGGTCGCTCTTCTCTCGGCCGACTGACGCTTCCTCTCGGGGTCCGCCGCCTTGGATTGCGTTTGTTTATTGTTGTTGTTCATCTCGTCAGTCCGCCACCACCACCACTACTACTACCTCCTGCGGACCTTCGGACCTTGGCCGGTACTGGATAGTACGGATACGAGACTGACGCTCGCAATCGACTGCCGTACAGTGTACCGATCTGCGACAGACCACCGCCCGCCTCCATTTCCAGGCCCGAGTCCGCGATCGTTGAACCTCCAAGGCTTGTTTCTGCCATCTGGTCGCCCTTGAGTCGCCGCGTACTCGTCTCGACCCCTCTCGCCGTTTCGACTCTGATTTTATCCGCCCTCACTGCCGCGATCTCGAGATCTCAGCCGGGACAGGGAACCCTGAAAATTTTTCGAGCGTTCATCCTCCCCGCGCCGGCTCTTCATCGTCGCATCGTTTCTGTTGTTCTGGCCCGTTCTGGATTGGAAACACTCCAGTCGTACATATCCCGTTCGACATAGCGCGAACATACATTCCCATTCCGCAGTCCTGCTCAAGACCCTCGCTATCTGTCGAGAGGAAATCTTGTTGTGTGCCGGGCTGAGCGATCGATTTTGAGCGCGAGTGTCTAAAGAGGTTCGAACGCGAAGGATCTCTCTTCCACCTCGCGCTTCCCCTCTCGTCAAATTTTTTCTTCTCTATTTTTTGGGGACATCAGCGGTTGTCTGTGACCGGACACATTTCTTCTCAGCAATTTTCTTTTTCTTCTTCATCTTTCGTGACCCATCATCGAGATGGCGACCGCATCGACCTTCTCATACGCGCAAGCCGCCAAGGGCCAGGGATCGAGTACCCCATCCACTGCAGCCTCGCAAACCCAGGAGTCCCTTCCCCCCTCCTCCGCTCCCCAGACGAAAGCGCCCGCCGAACAGTCGAGCGACCCGATCGACACGGTTCAGAACGGCACCGGTCACGTCGCTGTCGCCGAGAAGCAGGATGCTGTGAGCAGCAACGGAGGCGAGGCAGAGGCCCAGCCTGAGAGCGCCCGGGGGCCACAGCGCGAGTCCCCCAAGGATGAGGAGACTGGCAGATTAGATCGACCATGGCGACAGCATGACAAGGGCACGAGGTCCTCAAGCAACACCACACGGTCGATTGATGAGCAAGACTCCCGCAAGCAACGGAGAACCAAGAAGACCAAGGGCTCCGAGAAGACTTCGACCGAGCAGAGCGTCGAAAAGGATCAAGAGGCTGTTCCGGAACCGCCCAAGGTCGAATTGTCCGAGGCCCCCATACCTTCCGTCAACATCTGGCAGCAGCGCAGGGAGGCCCAGCTAGCCAAGGTCAAGCCCACTTCTTCGGCGGGCGCTGCTGAACAGACGGCGCCCAGCCTGACAAACGGCGCCGCTCCCACCAAGCCTGCCGAAGACGCGGCCTCCACCACGTCGCGGGACCAAGCGATCAATGGCACCAAATCTCAGCGGAGACTAGGGGATGCTCCTCGCCCCGAGCGCAATGCCAACCGCGGATCAAGACTAGTGGAGAGAGACGTTAGAGAGGGCAGGACGGCTTCGCCCCCAGTGGTCTCTGATGCTGCTGCCTGGCCGACTCCTGAAACGGCCATCAAGGAGGACAAGAAGAAGCCCGCCGAGAAGGGTGACCGTCCCGAAAAGGAGAAGGACGTCGCCGAGGATGGATCTTCATCGAAACCACGACACAAGGAGAAGTGGGTGACGTACGACTACGTCCCCACAGTCAACTTCGAGACTCAGCTTCCGCAGTTGCGAAGCACCAAGCCCCGTTCTCCTCGAACCACCAACCCGAGAGCCACGAACGGCACGACAGGCGAGAAGACGACGAGCAGCGCCCAGCAGCCCACCAAGACCAGCGAGGCTCGTGAGCGCCCGCGGGAGAACAACGCCGCCGGACCCAGCCGCTCGGCTATGTCCCCCCCTGCGACCAAGCGAACACCCGAGACCCCTCAAGCCCGCGAGCCGAAGAAGCAGCCCGTGGCGAGCGTTGTCGCCGAGAGACCCAAGGAGGCCGCCCCCGCCTCAACTGTAAGCCTTTTCCAGGTAATCGAGACCGCTGCTGGATGACTTATATAAGGCTAACGACGTCTTTTCACAGGCTCAGGAGCCGAACCCTGTTGTTCGAGAACGGCCCGAAGGTGGTCGCGGCGAGAGGGGCCGAGGCGGATATCGGGGACGCGGAGGACACCACTCCGTCAACTCCCACCACCAGCAGCATGTCGGCTCTACCTTCGCCAGCTCGGGTCCTATGGCTTCCCGTCCCCAGGGCCCCTACAGCCCGCCAAACCGACAAGTGGGCCATGGCCAGGTCTTCATCCCCCAGCAGAGGGGCGGTCGGGCTGGGCGTGGAAATAGCGGCAACAACTATCACCGCCTGTCCCTGCCCAACGGTGCGCCTCGCGCCACGCCCCTCCAGTCGCACTACCGAGCATACGACTACCCCATGACTATGTCCGCTATGCCGTTCCAGCCTCAGCCCCATCCTCAACATCAGCCCCAGCTTCAGCCTTTCTGGGACAACATGCTGGTGCCCCTCTTGAAGAGCCAGATCGAGTACTATTTCTCGATTGAGAACCTCTGCAAGGACATGTATTTGCGAGCGCGCATGGACTCCCAGGGATATGTGCCTCTCGCCTTCGTTGCCGCCTTCAAGCGGGTGCGAGACCTCTCGGCCGACATTGGCTTCATCCGCGCGGTCTGCGAAATGTCCACCGAGATTGACTTTGTCATTGGAGACGATGACATCGAGAGGCTCCGACGAAGGGAAGGCTGGGAGAAATTCGTCCTCCCGCTTGAGGATCGCGATGAGTTTGCCCGGTCCCACGGCCCTGCCCGTGTGACCTTCAAGAACCGAAGCTTCCAGGCTCACCCGCAATTCAACGGCATGACGGCCGCTTACGGTCTGGCATCGCCCGCATACTCTGTTCCCGGCGACCTATCTTACCAGCAGATGCCAGATGAATCAGTCCTCAACCACGGCTATGGCGGACAGCCCAACGGCCATGTCTCTGGATACGGCGTCGCCAGTCAGCTCTCGGCCGATGTTCCTGATTTCTCTCCATCTGGCTCGCTTGCGTTCAGCTCTCATCCCAACGGTCTCAGCCTCAATGGCCTCGTGATTGGTGGATCCAGCAATGGAATGATGAACGGGACCCATGAGCAGCCCGAGGAGCCTCGTTCGGCATAATGCCACAGTATCCTCCGACCCAAAGGGCTGCGAAAACGCCGCACCTTTTCTTCGCCACAATGGCGTGAGAGCAGATACGGGATTTCATCAACATCATGGCATCATGCCTTGGGTGGTTTCCTCGGCGCGGGCCTCCGCGACCTCGTGATTGAGCACGATGGTCGGCGAGTCTGGGCTGGACTCGCGACGCTTTCACGAGATTCCTATCCCTTTCCCTTTTTTCTTCCCGTGTCGCAGCGCGGCGCAGCCTAGCAGGCCTTGGCTTGGGCGAATCAAGAAGCCATGAAATCCATGTTGGACGAGTTCCTGTTGCTACTGTTTGTGCTCTTCTGTTCTTTTTCTCATACACACACAAATACACACATTGTCCTTTCATCCTTCTCATTGTCCTCTTTCATTCTTCATCATCCTCCTCCTCCTCTTCTTCTTCTCCTGCTCCCTTTTTTCTTTTTGGTTCAGGATTTTCAGAAAATGTATGAAACGCACTTTGTCGCGCTTGAATGTCTGCGCGGATGATTTAATGGCAACCAATATGGCGTTTCATTCCACTGTGGCGCGAGTTTGCATCATCGCAGAGGGGCGAGGGGGCAAGGTGGCGTGGCAGCGGCGGCAGACTCCAATCACATCCTTTCCGTCTCAGCCTCGGAAGCTGTGAGGCCGAGAACCCCGCGAGAGCTTCACTTCTGTCCTGCAGACTCGGAGGAGGCCAGAGTGCGAAATGTCACAAATGGGACTGGATGTCAAGCGTTCTACTTACACGGGGTCGGATTGCCTCCTCCTATCAGCGCGAATGACTCGCATCTGGTCCTCTCGGCAACTGGCAGGACCTCTTTCTGGTCTCAAGCTACGAAAAAATCGCCAAAATTTCAAGGAGAAGAAAAGGGGGTGGAGAGAGGTCCGGCGCTCTAGGACGCAGTGACCCGCTTGCGTTTGCTTCGGGGTCTCTTGTCAAAGTGCGGCGGAAAGGGGCAGCGGCCTCGCCAAGGGCCATGCCAGCATGATGAAGCAGCCGTGTTCATTCATGATCAATGCGAAATTCTTTTGCTTCTTTTTTTTTCGATTTCGTGTGTGCGCGCGCGCGTTTCTTCCTTTCACTCCGTGTCGCAAAAGGGATGTCTTGAAAGACGAGGATGACGACTACGACTGATAATGGATAGACGAGTCACTTGCACAGCCTGAGAGCACAACACCCACGCAGTGGGTAAGGGAGGGGAACAGCACGCGCTTTTGTTTTGATTTGTTTCTGTCAACGATCTCACTTTTCGAGATCGATGCAATCTGATACATGGAAGGTATACGGAGATGACTTGTGAGAAGCAAGATGGCGATCGGGAGCAGCAAAGGGGCCAGTGGAGCAAAAGCCAAAGGAAGATTGGATGGTGGAGGGTGGGATGATGACGGAAATGAAATCGAAAACGAAGTCGAAGTCGACGACAGGTAAAGGACCGAGATGAAATAGGGGTCAGGATTTGGGAAGAGGAAATGGAAAACGAGATGGGGGAAAAGATGCAGAGGTGAAACCCAATAGACCACTGAGTACTATATCAGGCAGACAATCCACACAAAAAAAGTACAAAAAAAAGAACAAAAAGTCAAATACGAATGTTGCTCGTGAGTTACGTGTGGTACCTCGACCATGTGAATTGTGTGGTGTATGGATGTTGAGCATATCGGGGATGTGATGGTTCGAGGGCCCTTTTTTTATGTGAGGACTTGATGAGCTTCGGGTGGGACATTCTGTGAGATTCGACGGGACAATGGTGATATTAAGATGGGACATTTGACGAGTTTCAAGAGTGACATTGAACGGCTCGGGAGGTTCAGGAGGGGCATTGACGAGGTTCAGATGGGACATTTGATGAGGCTCAGGTGTGACGATGACGAGGTTCAGAGGGGGTGCGAGAGCACTCCATCGAGGAGCATCCATGGGTGAATGCATCAATGGTTGTCAATTTACGAGAGAGAATTACCGGTGGTTCTATCTCCTACATACTTGATTACATGACTTGAAGACCAGCGCGTGATCTGCCTCATTCTTGCGGGGGGGGAATCGCGTGGGAAGGATATGGTAAATGGGGTGATGGAAAGGAAGTGAGGTCGAGGAGATTGGGTGAACAGGTTGAGGCCGAAGGGCATGGAAATCAGGGGGATGCAGTCGAAAGGCATGAAGTTCAAGGAAAGGGCCGACTGGGAACGTACGCGAGAAGGGCTGAGAGAATGCGTGAAAAGGGCAAGGGGTGAGAAGGGCAAGCTGGGCGCAGATCAGTGGACAGGACGAGGACCGCACCTGGCCTGAAAGATGGCTCAGAGGTGGATGCTATACATAAATTCCATAGATCAGGAGTAATGCCACCGCCGTACCCTCTTTCGGGGATGATAACATGACCGGGAACCGGTTTCAACCACGGCTTCGAACACCATACCACATCCTGGGGCCATCCATGACAGCTTTTGGGAGCGACACCACGATCTCCATCGAGTCGAGCCAGCTGGAGGCTCCACCGAGGTGGCCACCTGACAGGTTGGAGGAGCTTAGAGGGCCAGGGCCATTCCAAGGACGGCAGCGAGGCCGGCGGCGTTGGCGAATGCGGCCGGGGTGTTGGCCGGGTTGGAGGCCGTGGAGCGGGTGCCGGTGGCGGTGGTGGTGCGGGAGCCGGTCTGGGTGGTGGTGTGGGTGGTGACTTGGGTGAGGGTGTTTGTGTGGGTGGTGGTCTGGGTGATGAGGGAGGTGGAGGTGCCGGTGAGGGTTGTGACGGGGGGGGAGGAGGAGACAGAGACGGTGGCGCTAGGGGGGGCATGATTAGCGGTATGTTGATATGAGCTCCCAATAAGATAGAAGGGGAGAAGCAAGAAGGGGATTTTGGGTTGAGTAGATATGGCACGTATGGGACTGTGCTGATGAGGGGGAATGTTGATGAGGGGGGATGTTGATGAGGGGGTATGCTGATCAGGGGCGGTTCTCATCAGGAGAGGTGATAACAAGGGATATTGATAGGGGGGAGTATTGGTGACAGGAGATGTTGGCGAGGATGAGGGGTGTTGATGTGCATAGGATGGATGGTGAAAGGATCCATTGGGATCAATCATAAGGAGAAAGAGGTCTGGTAGGTAGGAGGGGGGGCGATAGTTTTTATTCGAGGAGGGCGCTGGGTAATGAAACCGAGTGCACAACTTACGTGGTAGTGGACAGCGCCGTGGCCGTGACCGTTACGGACACAGAAACAGAGGATGTGACCGTCTCGGGCACCGAAAAGGGCGAGGACTCGACACCCGTTGTGGAGGGGGAGATGGTCTCGATGGTGAAGATGCCGGAGTCGGCGGGGGCGGTGGAGCTGAGCCTGTGGGGTGTTAGTGTCTGCTAGGAGTTCACGGAGAGGATGAGGTAGGCGGTATTCAATGGGCCGATGTTTGCCTGTCTGTTTGGATGGGGCTTCATGTGTGTGTGTGTGTGTGTGTGTGTGTGTGTGTGTGTGTCTTGGGGCATGATTCGTGTATGGATCTGCGTCTCTGTGTGTTGATATGTGGATGTTGTGCGTGGTATCGGGACCACGGACGAGAACGTACAGGGAGTCTTGTCTCTTGTCGACAGGCTCGGCGAGGCCAAGGCCAACGAGGGCGAGGAGGGCGAGACGGTAGAGCATAGTGATGATTGGTAGAGTACTCGGATTTGCGTCGATTTGATGGATGTTGCTGCTGCTGCTGTCTGCTTGTCGATCTCACTTCTCGCGGCGGCGGATTACGATGTGACGTGATGTGATAGATATCAGGGCTTTGCGTTGATGATAGCGAGCAGCCCACTCTGGTGTCGAGGACGCAGCGGGAGGGCAGAAGTTATCGTCCAGATCAATGGGATGAGACAATAGATATTGCCTTGAGACAGTGAGAGTTGCGAGAGAATGGATGCTGGTTTCTACGAGGCCAAAGCGGGGAGAGGGTAGAAAAGGGGGGGGCTTGCAGGACCCAAGCGGTTTATATACCCGTTACGCGGCCACGCCCTGCACACATAACGGGTTGCGGAGCACGGGAGGGAGCGTTTCGGGATACGCGGCCGGGGACACGATCTGCGCTCACCGAGGGCTGTGAAGGGGGAAGGGGGTATGTGGGAGGCAGCAGCCAGACCAGGAGCAGCAGCGAAACCAGGAATAGCAGCAGCGGAACCAGTTACAGCAGCAATACCAGTCGCAGCAGCGGCATCAAGGCGGCGGCATCTTGATTCGCCTCGTCGTTTCGGGCGGCCGGTATAGCATGCAGTGGCGGCATTACGTATGCGCTGCGGTGCGCGTCCTGGGCTGCTGGGTGGGACAGGGCCGGAAAGAATGGTCAGGGGGGAGGGGGTGAAGGGGATTGGAGGGGGGGGGGAAAGGGACAGGAAGGTGTTTGGCCGCTCGGATGATGATGTGCGTGACACTGCCGATCGTGGAGGCTGTCTTACGAGTGCTCGTACGAGGAGGGAGTATGGAGTACGAGTGTGGAAGATGGAGTACGGGGGATACGGCTTGGAAGATGGAGCAGGGAGTACGATGAATGCGGCATGGAGCATGGAGCATGGAGCATGGAGTATCGACTCCGAGTATGGAGTATGGAGCATGGACGTGGAACGAAGGGCATGGAGTCCGAGGGATACGGCTTGGAGCATGGAGCGTGGAGGACGAGGTATGGAGCACAACCGTAGGGCGATGACGCCGGGCGTGTCGGGCGGATGTCGGCCATGATGGGCTTGCTCCCTGGTGGAGAGCGGAAGTGGTTTTTGGTTATGCTTCCGCGGAGTGCCGGACGGTGCAAAAATAGGTTTACGAAGATACGATGAGAAAAGCGTCAAAGAGTCAAAGAGTGGAGAGAGAAGGGAGAGACGGAGGAAGAGAGTGGAGTAGAGGAGGAGGAGCCAGCGAGAATGGGCGAGAGACAGACAGGCGCAGCTACTGGTAGAGGCGTCGGCTGCCGTTCAAGGCATATCTGGAATGCATGTGTGACGGTTGGATGGATGGAGAAAGCATGGAGGGGAGGGAGGGAGTACGAGGACGGGGTGCTGCGAGTAGTATGTGGTGGATGAGGATGAGGATGTGGATGTAGATGGGATCGGCAGTGCGGTTGGGCGAGGGATGAAGGAGGATGGAGGAGGATGCAGGATGGAAGAGGATGGGTCCACCGGGCTGCAGAGCTGGGAAGATGCATGCTTGACGCCCCGGCGAGCATGGGTCGCGATCTTCTTCCTCTCCTGTTGTTCGTTCGTTATGGCTACCGGCTGCTCGCGGACGTAAGTGGTGGGACTGGTCAGCGGCCGGAGAGAAGCAGGGCGATGTGGGGAGCGTCAGGGAGAGAGACACAGAGCGACGAGGATGTGGACGAGGGGGTGGACTTGGACTTGGACTTGGACTTGGACGACGATGACGACGACGACGACGACGACGAGAATGACGATGGGGAGGCTCGGGGGAGTTACGCAATGTGGTGGCTGGGGTCCGCTTGGGGCTGAGCGTGGCTGAGGGATGCCGGTCGATGGTGATCGTCGTGCTCGAGCCCATCGCCGGTCATAACTCCGAGCGGTGGCTCGGGAGGGGGGACTTCTTAGGTACTACGACCTATGGAGTAGGCCATGGGTGGATGGGATATCGATGGAATACCGGATGCACGAGAGTGTATCCCGAGTGGTGGGACGGGGGGGCCGCAGGGTCCCGTATCAGTTCCTGCGAGAGAGGTGATTAGCCGCTGGTATCGTGACACGGGCGGAGAAGTGGGCAAGCGATATAGGAGGGGGGAGAAGGAAGAGAAGACGGAGGCGCAGAGGGGAAGAGAAAGAGAGAGAGAGAGAGAGAAAGAGAGAGAGAAAGAGAGAGAGAAAGAGAGAGAGGGATGAGGGATAAGGGCCGCTTGGGAGGCCTTGGTTTCGTCTCGTCGGTTCGAGGTAGAGGAGATTTGAGATACGGGGGCCATTTGACGACAAGGAGAGCTGAATGCCGGGAAGTGGTCGGGCATGGAATGCCGGCTGGACGGCTCCTGGGATTCAAGCGAAGATCGGAGTCATGACGGCGATGGCGATGGCGATGGCGATGGCGATGTTCATCTTGGAATCGGGAAGTCGGTGCGTGATTCCGCAGGCAGAACGCAGGATTACGTCGTGATGCTCGACGAGCCAATCAGAGGGCGAGCAGAGGGAGACGAACGGGTGGTGGATCTGCGGGGTCCACTCTGCATAAGATACGCCTCGGAGCACGAAATGTGAATGGCTTGTGCAGGAGATGTGCGACTTGTGCCATGGATGTGCAGGAGATGTGCATAAGATGTGCAACAAATGTGCAAGAGATGTGCAAAGAGCAGGCTGTGCATCTGGCAGTGACATTCCGGCCCGGAAAGCGCGAACCTGCTCGGCGCTCCCGCTCCTGCTTCCGCCGCCGCCGCCCCTCTTTCCCTTTCTCGTCTGGCCTCCGAGGCGCTCCTTCCCTCTCGCATCGCGGGGTCGCCGTGACCTGGGAAGGTGCAGCCCGTCCGCGTCCGAGCACGAGTCCAAGGGCGAGGGCGAGAGATTCTCTCGGCTTCCATCGTCATCTTCACCATCCTGATCATCACCATCGCCTTCATCATCGATGTCCTAGAGAGGCTGGATCTGCATGCCCTCGGCAGTCGTCTGAATACATGTGCAATCCCTGGCTGATCCATCCATGTCTTTGTTCTTTGTGGGAAACAACTTGGAAGTCCCTGGACGTCCAGAAATCTTGGCAGCAGCCGCAGCTCATCTGATCAGCCCTGTGACATCTTCACCTCCACCTCCGACCTCAGGACGGGCACTTCTCTTACAGCCAGCAGCGAGTCCGGGTATTTAAGGATATACAAAGTACTCCGCACTCCGTACTCCGTACATCCTCCCTCTCTTCTGCCGGGTTTGTAATTCATACAAAGACACAGACGACTCAAGTCTCCAATCCTGCGACGACAGGCAGACAACAGACAGACAACAGATAGACAACAGACAGACAACAGACAGACAACAGACACAGAACAGACAAAAGCAACGGACAGGAAGAAGCCGAGGGAGAGAGAGACAGAGATAGGGCGACAGCCTGGTAGGATGGCCGGCTACGATATCCACGACAGGGACATCTCCCGTCAAATCCTCAGGGGCGAGGTCGTCGACGAGTGGGATCCTCGCTACTTCGACAGCCACGGCAACCTCAGAGACTCCAACCCCGCCTCGTCTCCCTCCCAGCTCGTCCCCCGCGGCCGCCACGACACCGGCTATGCCGCCGCAGAGCACGGCCAGAGAGACTTCCTCGTCGCGACCTCCTCCTCCTCCGACGATAGAGACCTCATCCGCCGCGCCCGCTCCTCCGAACCAGGCTACGTCCACCACGACTACGAGTATCATCGCTCCTATGCGCCTCGTCATCACGAGTATCCCCACCACGACCGCGACTACGAGTATCGAGTGAGGCGCAGCGACAGATACTACGAGGATGACCTGCGCAGCGAGGCGAGATCAGCCCATCACAGCAAGCACAAGCACCACCATCACGCCTCTCACCCGGCTCCCTCGGGCCTCTCCACACAGGAGAAGATCATCGCCGCCGTCGCAGGCGCAGCCCTGCTCGCGGGCGGCAAGGAGCTCTACGACCGCCACGAGGCAAAGGAGGAGCGCACCCAGGTCCAGCGTAACCCCCTGGCTTCGGCCGCCCTCGCCGGATTCGGCGCCCTCGCGGCTTACGAGGGCGTGAAATACTACGGCAAGCAGCAGGCCAGGAGAGACCGCACCGCGAGCTACATCCTCCACCGAGGAAGGGGGGACTCCTACTCCGAGTATCACTCGTCCGAAGACGAGAATGACGAGGGGTACAGCTCCAGGGAGAAGAAGGGCCACAAGAATTTCCTCGAGAGCGCCCTAGCCGCGACGGGCCTTGCCGCCGCCGTCAAGGGACTAGCGGGCGCCGCCCAAGACGGTGGCAGGCGCACCGATGACGCCCGAACCCGAAGCCGCAGCGGTGCCAGCCCCACCACCTCCCGCGCGAGCTCCAGCGATGACCACCGCGACCACGTACACGGAAAAAGCAAGGTCCAGCAAGCCGCGATAGCTTCCCTGCTCGCCGGTGCTACAGAGGCTTTCCGCGTCGCCAAAGAGCCGGGGAGCTGGAAGGGCGAAAAGACGAAGCGCGTTCTCACCGCCGCCGCCGGTGCAGCCACCGTCGATGCTGCCCATGGCGCCGACCACGGAAAGTTTGGCATGGCCGAGGCAGTCATCGGTGGCCTCATCGGGAACCGCCTGCTCAACGGCTCCAGGAATGACATCGAAGAAGACAAAGTAACGGGAAGGAGTCGCTCGCGGTCGCGGTCTCGGACACGCTCTCATGCTCGGCCCGGCGGCGGCGGCGGCGGGAGCGGCAGCGGCGCCGCAAGCATCGCCGCCCTCGCTACCGCCGGCTTGGGCGCCCTGACCGCGAAGAAGGCCTCGCAGCATCATCGTCGCTCCCGAACTCGGAGTCGGAGCCGGAGCGAGGGCCGCAGGGGACACGGAGTGTCGACGAGTCTCTCGAGGGATCGGTCGCGGCGTGAGCGCAGTCGCAGCCGTAGCGTCGTCGACAAGGCGCGCGACGGGCTGGCCAAGCTGGGTCTTGGTGGGTCCGCGCCGCCAGACGACAACGGCCATTCCAGGAGGGATCGCGGCCTAGATGCCCACGATCGGGATGACTCTCGGCGCTCTCACAGACGACACGAACATCACCGGCGAGGGGATGCGAGGGATGTTCCTTCTGGGTACGAGTCCGACTCGGACCTGGGGGACTCGGAGGACGACAGGGGGTCTTTGAAGAGAGGTGCGTTTTCAGAATCTCGCTGAGAAGAGAAAAATATGGGAAGACAAAGAGGATGGTGGCTAACACTGCTCCAGACCATCGACGGCATTAGATTCCCAGTTGCCCAGGACTGTGACGAATACTGCTCGAAACCATTGACGCCTCTGAAGTAATTCATTCAAGAGCAGAGCCCTGGAGGAACATAGGACGTGTCTGGGTCATGACACAATGAGATGATGGGTGCATGAAGAGTTTCATGCGATCACGACCTGTGCGGCAATGCAGATATGACTTGGACAATTATATGGCGAACGCAACGCAATTACGACTTGGATGGTTACACGAAGAACAGTAATGCAAATCTGACCTGAACGAATATACGAAGAATGGGATGCAAATTTGTATAGGCTTGTGTATTCACGAATAAGGCGATGAGAATACATATTGGCTTGTGTATCACGATGCAGGCAGTGACAATTGATGCAGCTTTGTGAATTAAACGCAAGGCAAGCTTGTCAAGGCTTTGGTGTCACAATGGACGCAATACTATTTTGTAAGAGGCTGTGTATCATAGAGGACGCAATGACATGTTGAACGATGATAGAATGAAATGTACGACCTGTGTTCTTGGGTGGGTGGCGTGTGATCAAGGTCTCGGAAAGGGGAGTCCGTGCGACGGGAAAGGCATGATGATGTGGTGGACATTGAGCTTGCTTATGGATGGGAGGACGGGGAGGTTATGGAAGGGTTGACATTCGAGGAGAGGATGTGCAGGATGGACCGGTTTTGGATGGTGGGGATGTGAATTGTGGTTGTGGATGATGAGGACATAGAGGTCGGTCTTGGATGGTGAGGATGTAGAGGTTGTTCATGGTTGTTGAGGGCGTAGAGTTGGGAAGTAGGGGTACTCCGTAGGAGGGCAGAGGTTGGATATGGACAGGGAGGGCGTAGATGTTCGGTAGGCATGGTCAGGTATACGAGGGAGTAGAGTATGTACAAGATGATGTCGAGTTGCACAAAGAGCAGGGACCGTACGAAGGGATATGCGGCTGACGTCGAAGGAAGAAGGGGATGTGGGGGTTATAGGAGATGTGCAAGGTATGCAAGATGTGGAAGATGGATGGATCGCGGCAAGTATAGGGAGTCAGGGGAATAGAGGATCGAGGAAGAGGTAGAAGCGGGGAGGGGTGCGGGGGGATCGATGGATCTTCTGTGATCAAGGTCTGCCGGGAGAACTGGGTTGAGTGGGATGAGGTAGATGATAGCAGAGGCCTGTATAGTTGAACTCTTGACGGGGCCTTGAGGGTTTTGATGGATGAGGCCTTGCGAGTTTCACGGAGATGACGTAGGGGGCAGATGGGGTATGAAAGGCCTGAGGGGTGATGATGCATGGGATCGATTGTTAGACAGGGGAGGTCAATGGCCGAGATGCCTGAGGGGGAGATCAATGGACAGTGTCAAGCTTTTTGCAATTCTGCTAAATTGATATATTGTGAAGGAGGACTGCGGGGTTTTGTGAGGATGTGTGCCACGAGTATGAGATCTAGATGAAGTGTGGCCTGCGTGGGAGAGTTTGGATGATGAATGCAGGACTTGCGGGAGGGTGTGAGATGGTCGAGAGGCTTGTTGGAGATGACGAGATGGTTGCGAGGCCTGCTGGAGGCCGTGGGATGGTCAGGCCTGCCAGGTCCTCCATGGGGTTGAGAGGCCTGCGGGAGGCTGGAGGGAGATGATGAGGCCGACAAGACGCTGTATGCTGCATGAGAATGTGATGGATGGGGTGAGCATCAACGAATCGGTGAAGTCGAAGAAGTGAGAGGAGGTCGAAGGAGTCAGGGGAGGGTATCAGGGGTTGTCGAAGGAGTCGGGGGGAGGGGTGGGGGGAGGGCTTGAAGTAGTAGGTAGCAATTAGGGGGAGTCGAAGAAGTCAGGGGTCATTTGAAGATTTCGAGGCACTTTGGTCGAGATAAGGGAGAACAGGTCAGGGGAATGCATGCGGACAACCACGCGGCAGCCGCAGACGTATCGGTGTGTATTGAACACCTATGCTAACCCTCAAACGCAACGCATCGCCAAACATCAAGTATGTACTCCGACGCCCATGTGGATTCCCCCTCCCTGCATGGTAACCCCTATGTATGTCCCGCCCCCGACAAATCGCCACCCGTCTGCTTCCACCGCTGCGCAGCGGCCATAAGACCCGACAGGTTCTTCGCGGCGCCCTCGTCCGCAGGGAACAAGTAGTCCCAGTACTCCTCCCACTCGTCCGCCGCGCCGGCGCCCGCGCCGTCCGCGGGCACGAGCCGCTTGCGCTTGATGCGGCGGGGCAGCTGCCTCTGCACGGCGGCGGCGTCGTCGTCGGAGCCGTGGGTGCGCTCGAAGGAGAGCCAGGCGTTGAGGAGGGCGAGGCGCTCCTCCTTGAGGTCCTTGTCGCGGAGGAGTTTATGGGCGCGGACGAAGACGGCGCGGGCGCGGGCGATGGCTTCCTGGCTGACGGGGGCGGCGTCGTCGTCGTCGTCGTCGTTGTTCTCGTCTTCTTCCTCTTCTTGGTCGTCGGGGATATTGATTTCAAAATGGGCATACGAGATCCAGACCTTGACGTGGTCCGTCTTGAGGAGCAGGCGCTCGTAGAGGGCGCGCGTGCGGTCGTACTCGCCCTCCTCCTCCTCGAAGTCGATGTACGCCTTCCACAGCAGCTCGGGCATGTCGAGCTGGGCCTGCGCGACGGCGAGCTCGAAGATGGCGCGCGCGCGGTCGAGGTCGTCGAGCCCGCGCTCGAGCTCGGCGAAGCGGATCCACGTCTGGCAGTTGGTCGGGTTGAACTGGACGTGCTTCTCGTAGAGCGTGCGGCAGCGGACGAACTCGAAGAGGCGCCGCTCGAGGTCGACGTAGCCCCGGAAGAGCTTGTCCTTGGGGCACATGCCGACGGCCTGGCCGAGCAGCTTGCGCGCGGCGGCGAGCTGGCCCTGGCGCACCTCGAAGTGCGCGGCGAGGAGCCACAGCTTGGCGAAGGTGAAGCGCTTGTGCGGGACGAGGGACAGGCACGTGCGGTAGATCTGCCGCGTGCGCTCGGCGGCGTCGCGGCCGCCCTCGAGCTCCTCCCACGCGGCGTAGAAGATCCACAGGTAGATGTAGCGCCGCCAGTGGCGCTTCTCGTGCGTGGGGGGGACGTGCGCGATGGCCCGCTCGTAGACGTCCCGCACGCGGTCGGCGTCGCGCGACGTCTCCTCGAGGGCGGCGTAGTCGAACCATGCGTCGTAGTTTTTGGGGTTCTCCTTCACCTGCTCCTCGTAGTGGACCCGCCGCTTGGCCAGCACGACGTCCTCCACGCCGTCCTGGTCGCCGAACTGCTTCTCGAACGTCGTGTACGCCTTGTGCAGGTTGCGCGAGCGCGAGCGCGGCAGCCGGTCGAGCGCGTACTTGTAGATGGCCCGCGCGCGCTCGTACTCCTTGAGCTTGGCCTCGAAGCGGGCGTACGCGACGAACAGCCGCTCGTCGACCAGCTCGTCCCCGAGCGCCTCCACCGAGCTGCCGAAGACCTCCCGCACGAGGTCGCTCGTCCCGTACTCCTCCTCGAACTTGGCCCACTTGATCCAGTTGCGCGGCTCTGGGTGCACGAGCGTGAACGACCGGAAGATGTCCCGCGCGCGCTCGAACTCGCCGTACCGCTTCTCCAGCTTGATGTACGCGCTCCACGCGGCCTCGTCCGGGCGCCACTGCATCCACCGGTCAAAGACCTGCCGCGTGCCGGGGACGTTGCCCAGCATCTCCTCCATGTAGACGTACTTGTACCACAGCTTGTCGACGCGGGGCAGCCGCGTGACGGCGCGGTCGAGCAGGTTGCGCGCGTGGTTGATGTTGCGCGTCTTCATCTCGGCCTCGATGTACCGCGTCCAGACCTGCACGTCGTTGGGATGCACGTCGAGGCACCGCTCGAAGACGGACCGCGCGCGGCCGTACTCCTTCTGCTCGAGCTCCCAGTTGGCATACTGCAGCCAGTTGCTCAGCTTGACGCGGTTGCGCCGCACGTAGTCCTCAAACTCCTTGCGCTTGCGGCCCTGGTACTCATGAAGCTCCTCGAGGTCGGCAAACCGCTGCGTCGGGGCCTGCGTCGACGCCTCCTGCCGGTCGACGGCTTCGCGGAGGAGCTGCTCGGCGCTGATCTGGATGGGGGCCGCCGACTTGTTCTTGACCCTCGGCGGGCCGCGAGAGGCCTCCATTTCGATGACTTCGTCCGAGATAAAGGGGTGGTTCGAGTCGACGAGTATGAGATCGCAACGGTAGCCGCGGCTGGACAGTGAGAGACGGCGTTGATGCCGAGGGTGATGAAGTTGGTGATGAAGTTGGTGATGAAGTTGGTGATGAAGTTGATGGGGAGACGTTGAATCGCCCAACCTCAGGCCTGGACAAGTTTCTGGGGCGATTCGGCTTATCGATTGTAGACGCCCTGATAAGATAAGGATGTTATGTGGCTGGCGCTAATTGTGGCTGGTGAAGAATGTGGCGCAAATTCACGATGACGAAGCAGGAACGACCGATCTTGCACTTGCCGACTTCCATCCGTTTCTTCAGCCTCGTCTCTTCGTTTTGTCAGCCTGACTTGAAGGCATCGCCATCGACTACGCTTGAGGAGACGATCACGCATTGTATTGAGACACCTTCATCGACGATACTTCCGTCTCACGCCGTTCGACGAAGGAGGCACCGGCCATGGCGACGGTCCACGATGACTTGCTCAATGACTTCGGGAGCTCGGGCGACGAGGAGGAGGACCAGCTCAACGACGGCCTCCTGCGAGAGGAGAAGCCCAATGGCTCTCGCAATGCCAACGGCTCCCGCGATGCCAACGGCTCCCATGCCAACGGATCTCGCGATGCCATGGACCTTGACGGCCTCGAGGATGGTGAGGAAGGATCGGACGACGAGCAGGCTCAGAACGGGGTCATCGGCGGGGACGACGCGGAGGCGACAAAGGTCAAAGTCGAGAAGATGCAGCTAGGCGCCGTCAAGGACGTCCGCAGCGTGGCCAGCCTCATGTCGACGCTGGAACCAGTTCTCGAGGTTAGTTCCCTTCTCCTCCTTTCTGGGCGGGAAATAAACCCCCCCCCCCCCCCCCCCCCTCCGCCCCCGCTCTTCAACCACCCCCCCGTTCCCTCCTCCTTCTTCCCCTCTTTCTCACCCGTAATCTTCACACCTCACATCCTCACATCCTCCCCCCCCCATACCCCACATCCCCTCATAACCA
>NIGD01000008.1:181591-193120 GCA_003055185.1 Escovopsis sp. TC
CCCCCCCCCCCCCCCCCGGCAAAAGGGTCTTACGCTTTTGCAAATGAAACTTGGTTTACATCTTTCTTGTCGCTCTTTCTTCCACGAGGAAGTGAACACAGCCCCTGACGTGATGGTTCCCCGACGATACAGAAAATCGCCTTCTACAGGGCCCAGGCAACGGACCAGACGACGATGGTCGGAAACATCGAGGACCACCCCGAGTACGCGCTCCTCACGCAGTCCAACAGCCTCTCGACCATGATCGACGGCGAGGTCGCGCTCGTGCACAAGTTCATCCGGGACCACTACTCGACGCGCTTCCCCGAGCTCGAGAAGCTCGTCACGACGCCCCTCGAGTACGCCAAGGTCGTCGCCATCATCGGCAACGGGCCCATGGACTCGGAGAGCATCAAGGCGCTGCAGACCGCGACGGACAACCCTCTCGGCGTCGGGCTGAAGGCCGTGCTCGACGGGCCCTCCCTCATGATCGTCACCGTCGAGGCGACGACGTCCCAGGGCCGCGACATGTCGCCCGCGGAGCTAGCGCGCGTGCGGTCCGCGTGCGAGATGAGCATCGCGCTGCACAAGGCCAAGCAGACGCTCACCGAGTACGTCCAGTCGCGCATGAGCATCTTCGCGCCAAACCTCACCGTGCTCATCGGCTCCCTCACCGCCGCGCAGCTGCTCAACGCCGCGGGCGGGCTCACCGGCCTGTCCAAGACGCCCGCGTGCAACATCCCCTCGTGGGGCTCCAAGAAGCGGCAGGCCGGGCTGGCGACCAACGTGGGCGTCCGGCAGCAGGGGTACCTGTACAACTCGGACATCATCCGCGGGATCCCCGCCGACCTCAAGAAGCAGGCGATGCGCATCGTCGCCGCGAAGCTCGTGCTCGCCGCGCGCGTCGACCGCATCCACTCGAGCGCCGACGGCGCCACCGGCGAGTCCCTCAAGTCGGCGTGCCTCGAGAGGCTGGAGAAGCTCACGGAGCCCGCCCCCAACAAGGGCCAGCGCGCGCTCCCCGTGCCGGACGACAAGCCCGCGCGCAAGCGGGGCGGCCGCCGCGCGCGCAAGGCCAAGGAGGCCCTCGCGATGACGGACCTGCGCAAGGCCCAGAACCGCATGGCCTTCGGCAAGGAGGAGAAGGAGGTCGGGTACGGCACGGGCGAGGGCACCGTCGGGCTCGGCATGATCGGGCAGGCCAACGACGGCAGGATCCGCGGCCTGCAGGTCGACCAGCGCACGCGCGCCAAGCTCGGCGGCAAGAACAACAAGGGCTGGGGGGCCGGCACAAGCTCTTCTGTCGGCGGCGGCGCGGCCTCCTCCATCGGCGGCTTCGGGCAGACCAGCGCCGCGGGCATCGACCTCCGCGGCAGGGGGCTGCGCACCTCGGGCGTCGGGTCGACGGTCGGATCGGCCGGCGGCGGCGGCGCGGGCACGCAGTCCTCGCTCGCCTTCACGCCCGTCCAGGGCCTCGAGCTCGTCGATCCCAAGGTCCAGGCCGAGCTGAGCAAGAAGCGCAAGGCGGAGGAGGACCGCTGGTTCAAGGGCGGCACGTTCACGCAGGTCGGCGGCGGCGGCGGGTCCTCGTCGTCCATGCCGGGAGGGGGAGGGGGCTTCAGGGTGCCGGATCTGCCCGCGGCGAAGCGGCTGAACACGGGCTCGGCCAACTCGAGCAGGCCCATGCCGCCACCGCCTCCACCACCGAACCGAAGGTCAGGGTAGCGGGGTATTGTCGTTTGGGGGAGGAGGGAGGGGTGGCAGGGCTTCGGCGAGTGAACGCGCAGAATCGCATGATCTGCAAGATCCCCATCGGGAGGCCCATCGCCGCATCACGATCCTCCTCACCCATCACTCCCCCTTATTTCCATCCGGCGTCTACCATCCCCATCCCTCGCCCTCCACCTCATCATCACACCACCTCATCGCACCATTATCCCCCCCTCTTCCCCTCTCTCGGTACACCTACCTCCATTTACGAGTACATAGATTGCGTCGGCGAAATGGCGTTCCTCGGCGCACACAATCCCATGCAGGGTTTCCTTTTGCAACGTCGGAGTCTGGCGAGACCCGTGAAGAACTGCACGATTGTGGTCTACCCAACAGTATGCATACTACTACTACTAGTATCAGCCCTCGTACTCGTACATGAAGACGTTCAAGCATGCATCCTTCATGAAGACCAGGGGGAGACCTATCCGTACGAGTATCTCGCGCAGTCCGGCGACCACCGCCGCTCCGCCGAATTGTACTCGTCGCAGGTCCCCAAATAGTCTGCATGAATCGCGTCCAATCTCGCCATTTTTCGCAAGCAATGCCATCCATGCCCGCTTCCTTCGGCTCATGTCCTGTCACGTTGTTCCTCTGTGGTCATGACCCCGTTCGATCCATCCATCCATTCCCTGGATGAAACGCAAATCTGCCCAAAGGGAATTACTCCGTGCTCTACTTCATACCATCTCCCTTGTTGCCGGTCAGTGCAAGCAGTACTCGAACGGAGCAGCAGCGTCTAGATCCCCTGCAGCCCGCGATCACCTCACCTCACCTCATGGCCCATGCCCCCCATGGCCCATGCCCCCCATGGCCCATGCCCCCCATGGCCCATGCTCATCCCCCCCTCCCTCCCCCGAGCCGACCGGATGTCAAGAAGGGAGAAAAAAGGCTAATTACCATCTATAGAATGGTACGAGTACTCGTACCAGAACTCGTCTCGCAGAGGATCAATATCGGGGCCCTCCCCCCTCCCTCCTCGGGAGCCTGCCAGGTACAGGCTTACTCTGGTTTTTTCCCTCTGTTTCCTTTTTTCTTGCGGCTCAACCAGCCTTTTCGGCCTGCGCCAAACCACACCCTAGAATATTCCCTCTCACACGCCCAGCATCTCAACTGCAAGGTGTGATTGGAATTTTCCTCGGCCGGCCACCCACCCTCCACCGTGCCGGCCCCCTGTCTGCGCATGACGGAGAGCGTATGTACGGCTGCTACTCCGTACTCGCACTCGTAGCCGTACCAGTGCCCGAGTCTCGTCCTCGCGAGGAGGCAAAATCAAGGGTCCACCACCGCGAGCCGCTATGTCTGCCCTTTGCACTCCGTACTCCGTGGACATTGCCTGCACAATGAGCGATGCGCCAGGATTCTCCCCCCCCCCCCCCCCCTCTTTCTTCCATCCTCTTTTCCATGTCACACCTGCGAGGACAAGTACTGGAACGAGTACTGGGGCAGGTAGCAGTACCCAGTGTGCTCGTATAAGTACGAGGACCCCATACCCTCCGTCCCAAGTCTCCATAGCTATGCAAGCTTTCATCTGTTCTCGCACTAAGCACCTTTTCTTTGTGCAGATGCAGAGGTCCGGGGGAGGGGGGCAGGGGTTGCGGCTTTGTCCCTCGATGATCGTCGGCGGAGCTCCGAGAGAAAACGGCTTGGTGCTGGAGATGGGGACGAGCTGTGAGTGAACAGGGCAGCAGGGGCTGTTATCTGCGGCATGTACTTGTACGAGTACGAAGGAGTCCATCTGAATAGTCCGAGTATTCGTACGAATAGGTACGAGTACTTCGTGTAGAGGAGCCACATCCATCCATCCTTTCCTTCAAGTGCCAGGTGTTAGCATGCGCGAGGATCGGTTCGATTCAGTGTCTGTGTGTCTGTGTGTCTGTGTGTCTGCATGTCTGCGTGGCTGGCTCGAAGGCCCTGAATGCAGAGGAGGGGAGGGGAGGAAAAGGGAGGGGGGGGGGGGATGGATATGCTCAGGATCTTCATCGGATGCAGCAACTGCCGCGGGCTGTTTGCTGCGATTCGCCGGGCCCTTTCTTCTGTCTCTCTTGTTGTTGTTTTTCTTCGTTGTTGTTGTTGTTGTTGCTTCCTGTGGGAACTCCTTGCTAATTCTGCAGATTCCTGCAGATGCAGGAGGATCGCCGTGAGCCATTCCCAAGCACTAGAGGTCTGCGTCGATGAAGAGAAGCGCCAGTGCGAAGTCGATGCACGAGGCTGGCATGAATGGCAGGCCGAGTCCAAGTTGTGGGGGCGATGCCCATGGACTCTGGTACGAGTACGGAGAAGATACTCCGTACACGAGCTGCAGATTCTCCAGGTACACCATACTTTCTCTTTTGATGCCCTTCCAGGTCCTTTTGCGCTGTGCTGAGAGGCATGATCGGCTGTACCGATCGATCTCGTGTCTGTCCATACATGTACGAGTACTTGATCCTGTTCCTTCACCTAAGTACCTACTACCTCTGGCTAATCGAGTCGTGCATCCCGCACGGCAAGAACGATGGAAGTGGACCGACGGTTCTTCACGAAGACGGCGGACGGCGACTTCCTTGTGGGGCACGAGAGACTCGTACGAGTACTGGTACTACCGGTACGAGTACGGAGCAGGTGGCGCCTTCCTCTGTCAAGATTGATGCGCAGCCGCCCATCAAGGAAAGAGCCTAACCTGGAAAGGGCAGCCTCCATGGACAGCGGAAAGAGAAAGGGGGGGCAGGGGAGAAGCAAGCACCCGTGAAGCCCCCAGGGAGCCCCGTAGCGGCAAGGTGACAACCAGATCCCCGGGCCCCACACGCTCCACGCCGAACGCACCTTCCCTCCTTAGGCGCATCTTGGCCAAGAATCTTGGACGTCTTGAACCGTCTTCACCTCGGGGAAGGAACTTGAAGAGAAGGAGGGAAAGGGAGAAAGAGTACTAGTTGTACTAGTAGGTAGTAGTAGATGGGAGGAGAGGGGGAGGAGAGGGGAACAAAGGGGAGTACTGGTACATCGAGGTCAGTTCAGGCCGGCTCAGCTCAAGTCATGTCAAGTCATGTCAGGTCAGTTCAGGTCAGTTCAGGTCAGGTCAGGTCAGGTCAGGTCAGGTCCCCCCCTCCCTGCGTGTCGAGAGTCCCGAGCCTGCTTCTGTCTGTGTCAGGGCCGCCCCTTTCATGCGAGCGAAGACCCTGCGACCTTCTTCACGCAGCTTCGCCTGCATCATCGATGCCTGGAATCCCGTGCTCGTGCGAAAAAAAGTACCTCTTGTGCCTGTTCTCGTAGAAATACCTGTACTCATACTCGTATATTACTACTACCTAGGTACTAGTAGTATAGTTAGTGGTACGGAGTAGTAGGTAAGTACTCGTTTGTACGAGTCCTCGTACTTCCAGGACCCTGGATCTCGCCGGCGAAGGAGCGAGGAAGACGACAGCGAAGAACTGGAAAGTCGGCCTCGGTCCCTTGATCGTGCCGAAGGAGCAGCGGCACCTGCAGCTGCGAGTTTGACCGTGGACCGAAGAACCCTGACTTGGTGCAGGCTCGCAGAGCTGAAAGGCAGGCTCTTGAAGCAATCCGTGCTCCTGCCCGTGGAGGCACTTACATACTACTAGTAGGTAGTCCACCGTGCCAGACCTTACTAAGTATCCTTCAGGACGTCGTAGAGTGTACGAGTTACCAGTAGTTGGCAGGCCGGGGGCAAGGGGCGGGACTATTGCTCCCTTGCTGGCCGGGTTGTGAACGGCGAGATTCGAAGATTTAGTGCTCGGTCGATCTCGATATTTTTACGCCGTAGTCCGTATCCGTACCGATACTCGAACCGGTAGTACGAGTACGGAGTACTCCGTACTGCTGGGAGCACTGACGATGGCCAGAGCTGTTGTTTTAGCACAAGACTAACGCTGCAGCTACGGGCAGCCATCGGCCTCCCTCCCGTCGCCATCGGGGATGAAGAAGAAGAAAAATGTTTGCCCCCCTGTGCGTCCATGTTTGTGCAAGGTGTTGTTTGTCGCCATCCATCCATTTGATAGATCTCTAAAGGGTGCCCACTGCAGGTCTCTGCGTGCCTGGTTGGAACATGGGAAGGCGCACATTGATGTGCCTTGTGCAAATCCTACGAGGGGGGGCGAGGAGGAAACTAGGGAGGGGGGACCCTGGCAGGAAGAAAAAAAAAAAGGTCCCTGAGGGGGAGGATCGTGGCGCTCCTGCGGGTACGAGATGCATGATACTCGTACAGGTACCTACTCGTAGAAGTGCCGGTAGCGGGCTGTAGCTGTACAAGTACGAGTACGAGTACGGAGTACAGAGCACACAGTGGTATTCCGCAGAGCTGCCTGCCCGCGGCGCCAGCCTCCCTTCCTGCGCGCGGCGGGCAAGTCACGGAAACCTGGTCTTGATGCACCAGCTGTCTTGAAGCAGATGTCTTTCCTGCCCGTGCGAGAGACATGAAGATGGGAGAGTACCAGTTTGTGCGTGTGTATGAGTGTGTACGAGTAGTACTACTAGTACTATTCCCAGGTACTACTAGTAGTGCTAGTACAGTATACTGTACTCCGAGTATGTGTGTGTGAATCCCTCGCGTCAGGCCCCTCGGATCGGGCCCACACTCCGCCCCCTCTGGTTCTTATCGCGGTGCGACAGACAGACGAGAAGAGGGAAGGAGGGACTCATACGTCTCGCAGTTTCGAGCACGGAAAGAGACGAGGGGGGGAAGGTGCGGATGGGATACAGCTCGCGTCCGTCGTTCCTTCCTCAACGTCGACTGTGCTGCGGACTTGAAGGGAAGGAGGCACGGAGAGATACCTCGGAGTACTCCGTAGAGGCTAGGTAGTACCTCATCCGAAAGGGAAGGAGTACGGAGGTACGGAGTACTCCGTACTCCTAACTTGAACTCCATGCGGATTTACAGCCTGCGGGTGGCTCCTGCCGATCCCTGAAGGTCAGGATTTGTTGACGCCATCCGGACCTCGTCTCTTTCTTTTTTCCCTTCAGTTGTTTCTCAATACTCTCTCTTCTCGCCGAACGTCGCACCTCCATGCATCCCGGATCAGTCCACCCTCGTCCAAGATGCAGGGAGATCCGTCTCCAAGACTCGACATGTCGTTGTCAGAGGGTTTCCACCAGCACGATGATCAGTACGAGTACTACTCCATATACGGGTACAGGTACTGCTGGTGCGAGCACGAGCACGAGCACGAGCACGAGCACCATCGCCCTCAGCTCAAGCGCGCCGGGTCCCACTCGAGAGGCAAGCAAGCAGCGTGGAGTCCCTCCTGATGCTCGAGGGCGAGTAGAAATGCGAGGAGGAGTACGAGTATCGGTACGAACACGAGCGCGAGCACGAGCACGAGCACGAGCACGAGCACGAGCACGACGAGCACTATTGCCTGCACTCGGCCACCTGCGACCGAGTCCCGGCCACAGTGGCCCATGCATTCCCGGAAGCCGCCGCGATCTCGACCGATCTGCCCATGGGATCTTCCTCGGATTCCCGCATCTTCGCGATGGCCGTGTGTGCGTCTGTGTCTGTGTCTGTGTCTCACAGAGAAAATTCCCGTAGGCCCTCCTCCTCCTCCTCCTCCTCCTCCTCCTCCTCCACCACCACCACCTTCTCCTCCCTCTCTTGCTGCTCCTCCTCCTCCTCCCACCTACGTCAGCGAGTCCAAGCTTCGGGCTGTGTACATCCATACACGGACTTCCTCTCCCCGGCTTTGCCACCTTCCCCTCCCTCGCTCGAATCCGCCCCGTCTGGCACTGACACTGGCACTGGCACCGACTACGAGTACAAGATGGCACGGAGTACTTACCACTTGCAGTCTGTCTGGGGGTGTCGGCCCTGCTCCTCCGCGGCCTCTCCCTCAAACGCAAGCGAGATCCCCCACACGCAGTCGGGGACCTGAACCCATGAGAAGGAGGTGGTCGTGGTGGAACCCCCTGTCTGGGATCTCGTTCCCCATCGCGCACGAGTACTCGTACTCGTACTCGTACTCGTACTCCCATGGAGAACAGTTCGATACCCCTTGTGCCTCCGCAAAAGTTCGTACGAGGACGGCTCGCACTGGCACGAGTACGACGTGCGCGAGCACTCCAACGGGTACCAGTACTTGCGCCTTCAGGTCGAGCTGCATCCCTTGAACGGTACGAGTAGTATCGGACTGGGTACGAGGCCGGCTCGAGCCCTGATCCTCGTCGCCCTCACCTTTCATTCGACTTCACAGGCTCGAGGGTTGGAGGCACCGACTGAGACCGCGACCATTGCCACGACCCTCACAGCTGCCAGTGCCGGCCGTTTGCCTGGCCCGGTGGTCTAAGACGCCGCCCTCTCATAGGACCGGCCCATGAGGAGGGAGGCTCTTGAAGCTCCCGCCATCTTCCCTTTTCCACCCTGCATCACATGAGAAGGAAGCAAGCAAGCAAGCCAGATCCAACACAAGACAGGGCTCCAGGATTCGGAGGTACATACTCGTATGAGTACAAGTGCTCCGTCTGGATGCATGTACTGGTACGAGTACTCGTGCGAGTATCTCATTGACCTGCGGAGAACTTTGGTGTACCGTCAAGTGTCTTTTTTACAGGGAATGGCACAGATTGGGACCTTGTTGATGCCCCGACGCACCATCAGGCGAGGCCAGGGACCGGCTCCGTTGCATCGAGTCGACCAATAGACCGCCTGCTCGCTTCCGGGTGGTGGTCCTCGCGTCGACTTCTCGCACTCCTGCTGCTGCATTGGCGGCGGCGGCGGCAGCGGCAGCGGCAGAAGCAGAAGCAGAAGCAGACGCAGGCGCAGGCGCAGGCGCAGAACCAGCAGGAGCAGCTCCGGACAGCCACCGTCATTGAAATCTCACATCTACAACTCGATCCTGTTCCTCCACCCAGAGACTGGGGGGGGGGGGGGGGGGGGGGGGGGGTGGAGCAACGCGAGAGACACAGCAAGACGGACGATCCCATTCCTTCATCGCCACATCTACATACATCAACAAGACATTCACACATATATACATGCAGACACACATCTTCACCTTCCCCAGATACCGAAACGGCCTGCGATTCGTACCTGAGCAGCATACCGATACCAACCCACGCCGCACACACTTGTTCGCCGGCATATTGGGTATCTGTATCTACGACCTGAACCGAACTGCTGCGACCCTTTGATACCGGACGGCTCCTCCTCTCGCAGGAACCAGACGACGAGGGGACAGAGGTGGAAAAAGAAGCTGCCTGCGCTGCCTTGCATTGGCGATTCATTGGGCCTCAACCACGCTCCGGAAACCCCGACTTGATGAGTCCCGCTTGTCGGTCCGGTTCCTGAGACCCTTTCCCTCCCTTGGGTCCCAATCCTCGTAATACCGACCCTTCGAGGTCTTGTCTGCCCTTTACTCGACCGGGTCCAGGACCTGCAACTCGTCATTTACCGTCCAAACCCCAATCACTCGCCAGTCACCAACTTATTTTCCTTGCCTGTCACTCAACACACACTCCTCTTTCCTTCTTCCTTTTCCCCTTCTACTACTTCTTCTTCCTCCTCTCCTTCTTTTCCCAATCCCTCCTCCCCCTCCTCCTCCTCCTCCTCCTTCTCTACTCCCTTCCTCTCTTCATACACAGCAGTGGAATAATTCAACTTCCTTCACTCCCTCATAAGCCTCTCATTCGCTGTCCGCCATCTACTTCGGTTCACTCACCACCCACCACTCACCGTTTGCGGCTCCACGGCCCTCGGCTCTCGGCTCTCAGTCTCTCCATTCAGAGCTCACCGTTCAGTAACCATTCAGAGTTTCTCCTCCATTGTCTCAGCGCGGATTTCTACACATCGACTACCGGAGATCTCTCCTGTCGGACAAGGCCAACCACCCCAGCCAACCACTCGAGGCATTCTCCATCAGAAAAGACACTCGCCCCGAGCTACCACGTTGGCAGCCCATCATGCATGCTCGCGACGCGAACGGCCGCCAGGTCTCACTCCTGAACGATGACAGCGGGAGCGGGAGCAGCAGCAGCAGCAGCACGAGCATCAGCCAGATGACCAATATGCATCCCCGCGGGAGTTGGCCGTACCCAAGCCGGCCGCTGCTGCACCACCACAACCACCACTACCAGTCCCAGCAAGCGGCCCACAGGAGCGGCTCTTCGACTCCCTCCACCACTCCGGAGCTCCTCCGATCCAACTCGTACGACTCGCAGATGAGCATGGATCCCACGTCGCCGGTGACGCCTTCTGTCGAGTTCCAGAGTTACATCAACCGGCCGCCGGCGTGGTCGTTTTCATCGTCGTCCTCGTCGGCGACGGTATCCCGCCCGGAATTCGGCTCGGAAGGCCACCCGACGAGGCGCCAGACCTACGACCACCACCACCAGCGCAGCCGCGCGGCCTCGTACGAAGACGACTCGGCTCCCTCGCCAGCCCCTGAGCGCGCCCCTGAGCGCGCCGGAAAGCGGTACCACTGCCGCTACCGCGACAGCCATGGCTGCGAGAAGACGTTCACGACCTCGGGCCACGCTTCGCGGCACTCCAAGATCCACACCGCGGAGAAGGCGGTGCAGTGCAAGTTCGAGGGGTGCCAGAAGAAGTTCACGCGCGCGGACAACATGAAGCAGCACCTGGAGACGCACTTCAAGAGCAACCCCAAGAGCCGGACATCTCCCCACAGCCAGCGGATCGGCCTCACGCGGTCGCTGGTCGCCTCGCACAGCCCGCGAGCCTCGTCGGCGGCGGTGCTCGGCGGACGCAGACGGGCCTGCACGACAGGACGGGCAGGGCTGGTGGGTCCACGCTTCGCGACCGGCCAGGATGGGTATCCGCTGCCTCCCTTGACGGGGGTGGGAGATGGGCTCTGGCTGCCGGCGCTTAACCAGCCTAGCAAGATTGGTGCCTCAAGCGGACTGGATACACTGGCGCTGGCAGTGGAGCGATATGAGAGGGACTTGCATGATTAGGGACTCTTCCGCCTCCGTCTTCTGTTTGTTCTCTCTTCATCATGTTCCTTTCCTTCTCTCATTCTCACGTTCTTTTTCTCCGCAGAAGTTGTGGATGATGTTCATCCAAAAAAAAATGGGGACCCGAGATCTGCCTGTCGCGCGCCAGTCTTTTCCTTTTTCTGGGGAGGGAAACATTTTCCGCTTGATACCCTGAACTGTACTCCGTACTCGGTACTATTTTTTTTTCTTTTGGATTTTTCCTCGTTGTTTTTGCATGGAGGCTGGTGCCTGTGCCTTGCCTCCGACTCCTGTACATACATGTCCATATATAGGTATAGGAGCACAAGTATGCTCCAATCTCATCTCGTTGCGTCCGGCTGCAGCCGAGCAGCCGTTTCTGGCTGAAGTTTCGAGATTTTGCGAAGTTGTCAAGGGCCCATGTCTACAAGTGGTCCAAGGGAATGGTCTATGCCCGGAGGAAGTACTCGTACATATACTCTACGAGGACGAGTACGAGTACAAGCACGTAGTCAAGGATCCAAGAGAGAGACTGGATCGAAGGCAGATGTTGAGAACAAAGAGAGTGTCGTTGGCAGGCCTTGTCGATACGGAGACAATCGTTGGCCGGAATTGCAGACCGGGATGATGTACGAGTACGAGTACGAGTACTGTCGAGGGGGGAACGTGTCGAGGGCACGGAGAGAGTTGCATGGGCAGGCAGGATCATGGAGAGGGAACGTGTGAAGACAGGATCGAGGAGAGGGAACGTGTGAAGTGCAGGCCCCGAAGAGCCAGGAGAAACGCACCCCATGTCCGCTACGGATCCCTCCTCGCACATCTTGTCTGCCTGGCCCGCGTGTGCATGTGCTTGCGCAGGGGGGGGGGGGGGGGGGGGGT
>NIGD01000008.1:193145-212566 GCA_003055185.1 Escovopsis sp. TC
GGGGGGGGCTTGTCCTTGCGGTTTTGGGGCCTTGTCGTGTGGGCTCGGCGGATGTGGGTTTGTGGATATGGATTTTGAGGATTGAGGATTGTGGATTGTGGATTGTGGTTGTGGATTTGGGATTGTGGATTGTGGCTCTGGTGGACTTGTGTGCTTTGCGGCCCTCGGCTCGTGACGCGGGTGTATGGGAGGTGGGAGTACTCGTCCGACAAGCATGGAGGTGTGGAGGTCTGTGAGAATGGAGATACGTAGAGCATGAGGACGGCCATGTCCACGAGCATCAGTAGTAGGTACTGGTATGGAGATGTGTACTCGTACGAGTACGAGCATGAATGGGTGGATCTACGGCGGTCGAAGCATCATGGATGCCTCCGAGTAGTATGGAGATACGCATTGATGTGTGTGGTGGACGTGGGCCTCTGTCCCCGGCACGAAGATATCTAGATCCATGGGTGAAGCAACAGCGATTGGCATCCACATCCATCTGGATCCATCATCACCCCTTGCCGTTTCCCTGAAATCTTCTGCGTCCCAATCCCTCCTGATACATGTATCGAGAGGAGTCCATGCCGCTCGCGCCTGGTGATCTACCCGCGACCCGTGCGGTGCGCGAGGAAGAGCACGCTCGTCGGTCGGCGTTCGTCAACCCTGTGTCGTCTGCAGTCCTTGTAAGGAGTATGAGAGATCGTGGTAGACTCCTGTCGGTTCCCAATCCGAGAGGTTGGCGATGGATCCTACAAGACGGCACAAGGCCATGTACGAGTTCATACTCCAGCACGAGTCCCAGCACAAGCAATCACCCGCTCACGACTCATGCAAAGCCCCTGCAGCCGCCATAGCCAGTACGAGTACGAGTACGAGTATCAACCGCTCACGTCGAGGCGCTCCCGGGCATTCCGCTCTATAGACGGCATCTCTACGGAGTACATATGCTCTCCTTCCATAGGAAGCATACGAGCACGCGAGCACCAACGCCGCTACGGTTCCCATATGTACTTATCTCGAGTCTATGGCACATACGCGTTCATACTACTGCGTAGACCTCCTCGAGGGATGGCGATCCATCAGGCCAGTCGAATGCTATGAACCTCTACCCGCGGTACGAGTACGGGTACGAAGCACTTCGCAGACATGCCGAAGATCCATATTGTCGATTCCCATCCGCACCCTCCACTCCGTGCTCCGAGCATCATGCCACGCACCGTTGCTCTCATTCTCGTACGAGTACGAGTACTTCTATGGAGGACTCATGCTCATGCCCATGCTCATGCTCCTGCTCATGCTCATGCTCGTACGAGTCACGGCGCGATTGCCCTCGTCAACGGAACGCGGTCAGCTCCGTTTACGACATGCCATGGCGAGATGGCGCACGACTCGGCTTCCTCAGTCTCATCAATTCCATCAAGCTCACCCCTTCTGCGGGATCCTCCGAGCTCCGTACTCGAGACACTCACCTCTCACCTCTCACCCTTACCTCTCACCCTCACCACTCACCCTCACCACTCACTCTCACCACTCACCCTCACCACTCACCCTCACCACCTACCCTCACCACTCCTCACTCACCACTCACCACTCACCACTCACCACTCATCACTCACCACTGACCCTCACCACTCACCCTCCACCCCCCCCCCTAGACAATCATCGAACATCCCACTCTTTCCCCTCACACCTGCCCCCCATCCCTAAGCCTCATCACTTCCACCTCCACTCCTCACCTCACCTTCGTACTCGTACTCGTACCCACCGAACACTCACCTTCCTCCCCATCTCCACTCCTCTGCTTCATTCTTCTTCTCCATCTTCATCTCCACTCCACTTCTCATCATCATCTTCTCCATCTTCCTCTCCACTCCTCCTCCTCATCATCTTCTCCATATCCATCTCCACTTCTCCGTCCCAACCCCATCCATCTCCACCCCCGCCCACGTGATCCAACACCATGCGAATCCTCGGACAGACAGAATCCACCGCCTCCGCCCCATCGCCAGTCCCCCATGCCATGCATCGCCGTGCATCATCTCCACGACGGGCACCTCCACCCTCGGCATCAACTCGCACAACGAGCTTGTGCTCCAGACCTGCTCGGACAGGTCTTGCTCAGAGCTCCCTTTCGGAAGACAAGTACGGAGTACCCGTAAACACCCCCTCTGATGTCGTCCCCGCTCCCGCAGCCTCTGGTGCAATGCGAATGCAGAGCCGAGGGGCAGGTCTACTACCTCTGCAGGGCCCTCCGCATGTCCCGTCCACTCCCCATCCAGAGGTCATCCATAGGCGTCCATATGCCTTCATGCTCCATCCATTCTCCATCCAGTCGATCCCATCCTCATCCTGCCCACGCGCCACCTCACCCCGCGCACAGAATTCTCACCGGTGCTCCTTCGCACTCGCACTCGTACTCGCACACTCTCGCGGAGCACTCGCGCCGGCACCAAGACCGTAGCATTCGCCATGTGCGATGACTCGCCAGGCCCATTCATATCTCCATATGACACTCCGCAGTCCATCGATGTACGAGTAGGGATCCCCCTTTCCAATCACCCAATGCTACCCTCCGCCGCGAAATACTGGTACGTACGAGTAGCATCCTGCTGCGCCCGTGCATGCACATCCTTCTCATGCGATCCGCAGAATACTCGTACAGAATTGTACAGGTGCGAGTACTCGTACGAGCTCGTCGTCTTTTCGTCCATATGCATAGCCGATCATGCACCCGAGATGACCGGTCAAGGTTACACATGCGACCCTGCTTCCCCCCCTCCCTTCTTCTTCTTCTCTCCACGATGCTTCCCTTCCTTTCCCCCCTCCCAGAGACGGTGCATCACAACCATGCAGATACTCATGGTACACATTCGCACATGCTCTTACACCAGGATGAAAACGCGTACCGGTACTCCACGGCTGGTTCCTTGAGTCTCCAGTCTCGGTCGGCCAAATTTCCTGAGAAATCCCTCGGACAAGGGGCCGCGACTGGCGGCTTTCGCTCGGTTTCCGCGTGCGGCTCACTTCCAGAGCGTCTCCATCTCCGTGCACGTCCGGGCCATTTCCATCTGCTCGTCCGTCTGGCATACCAGGACGCGGACCTCGGCGTCCTTGCGGCCCACATCGCGCACTATGCCATCTGCCCCCTCTGCCGCCGCCGCGTTGGCCGCCTCGTCGATGGCGAGGCCAAGGCAGCTGGCCTTCTCGACGACGGCGTGACGGAGCTTGGCGCTATTCTCCCCGATCCCGCCTGCAAAGACAAGGGCATCGATTTTCCCGCCTAGCGACACAAAGTAGCTGCCAACGAAGCCGCAGACCCGATCCACGAATATGTCGAAGGCGAGGCGACAGTGGGGGTCCTCATCGATCTTGTCGGAAATGCTGCCGAAGTTGGTCGTCCCGGTGAGCGACTTCCAGCCGGCGTGCCTGTTGAGAATCTCTTCGGCCTTGGAGATATGGAGCTGGCCGGTCGACGAGGGCGACAGCTTGCCCACGTTGCTGGTGTAGTGAAACACCAAACTGTTGTTGTTTTGCTCCACGGTCAGCTCTCCCTTCCTGTTCAACATTTACCTGGAAGATGTGATATCTTTTCCTCTCGTTCTTCCCTTGCCCCAAGAGCACGAGTTGATGGCGACACAAGCGAGGCGCAAGCGAGGGAGGCGTGTGTCAGGGACCCTTGTGCAGTCCATGTAGAGCCCTTCCCTTGACGTCTCTGCTCGATTGGGGCCCTCCTCCAAGTTTGGCATCTGACTCGGACGGGCATGCGCAGAGTTTATCCGCGGACCGCCGAGGGGGCAAGAAAAAATCTGTGCCCATTTGTCTCTGCCGCTCATTGTACTCGCTTGCGAACGCAAATGTCCGATCTCACACGCCACACACGGGAGGGTGAAGAATCGAAGGGATGGCGAGCAAAGGGGCAAGGGAGTGAGGAACAGGATCAAGACCAACAAGGTGCTCGGACGCAGGAGAATTGTCCGCAGACGTGCGGCCGGCAAGGAAAGACAAGTTCTCACCTCGGGTCTACATTTCCACTGCGGGTCGCGCCGGGGAGCCCGGCTAGCGGTGTCAACCCCATGCTGGTGTCCCAGCTTCGGCCTCCCTTGATCGCACACGCACTGGCCCCACTTCCCAGATGCAAGGCGATGATATTGAGCTGCCCGAGATCCTTGCGCAGATATTCAGCCACAGATCGTGCGATAAAGGCGTAGCTGATGCCGTGGAAGCCATACTTGCGAAGCTGGTTCTTCTTCGCAATTTCCTGATCGATCGGATACGTCGATATGTGCGGCGGCATCGTCGCGTGAAACTGCGAGTCGAAACAGGCGACGTTGACGGCTCCGGGCAGCTGCGTCATGCACAAATCCACAATCACCAGCGCAGGGCCGTTGTGAAGGGGTGCAAGGTCGCTGAGCTTCTCGAGATGGTGATAAGTATCCCTGGTGATGATCTTGGCCTCGTCGTAATCGCCGCCATGCACAACGCGGTGGCATGCGATCGAGATGCTCTCCTTGCATTTGACCTCCCGCAGTCGTGTGTCTCCGATCAAGGTCTTCAGAATGAGCGCAAAGGCATCGTTCTGGGTCATCGCCGAGTCGTCCAAGCTCCTCTTCTCTGCAGAGGTCTGCCCTGTCCAGCAATACTTCAACTGAGCCGGCGGCGCAGTGAGACCGGTGACCTGACACTCAGCAATATGCCGTGGTGGCCTGCCCTTCGCTGCCATGTATGCTGAGACTTTGACGGAGCTGGAGCCGGCATTGATCGATAATATGACTTTCTCCATAATAGTCCGTTAAGAAGTCCAGTCTATGATTCGTGGTAAATGAGGATGGTACAATCGCAGACCGAACGTCTTTTGCACACGAGGCGGATATTCGTAGACGGCGTGAACCTTTGAGGAAGAACAGGCAGGAAGATCGAGCTTGATAGATGTTCACTCAATCATTTGATCTTTGAGATGAGGCGATCAGATGTCCTAATATGGGCGCTTCAAGTTGAAGTGTCTCGTCGATGACGACAAGTCGTTCTCACGACGATCGGACGATCATGATGCAGGTTGCGTGACAATCAGCCCGGTGGTGCGGCTAGTGGTACGACCCCGCCAGGTATCCACGTAGTTTTAGCCATCGTTAGGGGAGGGGCAGCAGCGGACACCATCGCGCCGTGCCATGGCGGCACACAATCGATCGAATAGTAGAAGTCTGCGTACTCCGGAACTTGAGCTCAGTTCTGCTGACGTCGATCTGGTGGTCGAGTCACGTCAACGTCACACTCGTCAACCCGAGGCCCCGGGCTCCACCCATGCGCCGGCACCGAGAGTGGGGTCGCTGTCGGCCGCCGCGCCGAATTGTAGATCGGACGACGAGAATCCTGTCATGCTACGACCTTGGGACAGCCCGTCGGGATCGCGATCGGCGTTGCGAGCGCGCGCCCAGTCCGCGAGAAATTGATGGTATCCTGCTCCAATGGGTTAGTTCACTGTCAGGACTTGAAGCAGCACCGCCGCGAGGCCCGTACCTTCTCTGCTGGTGAACTGAAAATCCAGATGACGAATGTCGATGGGCCCCATTGGAGCGGATGGCGTCTCGATATCGGGCCTCGTCCTACCTGTGTGTCGACTCGACCTGGATCCCGGCCTCATGCGGTGGGCGAGAGAGGCAAGCGATGAGCTCGAATCAGACGAGGCGCTCCCTCGGCGCGTGCCGACGTAGAGGCGAGCCCGTCTATTATGATCCTCTCTTTTCGGTTCGCTCTCAAATATCTGAATGTGGTATTCATGGTAGAGCTTATCTGCCTTGTTCGCCATGATTGTCAAGGAATGCATCGCGGTGTAGTTGTCCCTCCAAAGCTTGAGTCTCTGGATCGCACCAATCCCCTTGACATTGCCGAAAGCATCCGTCCGGCTGTGCTTGTCCGTCCAGACAACATCGACATCATAGAAGCTGACAAGTTGCTTTTCGCGGAGCTCCCCCTGGAACTGGACAGCGAGCGCGACGGAGACAAACTCATATCGGGCCGTGACGACGTCGTCGTGCGTGCAAGCCCCGTCGCTGTTGGTGTATCTTATGCGATGTGGGTCGGGGAAAGACAGGCGACGTTCCATGTCGGCGGGGTCGTTGAAGCCACGATGACGCGAATGCAGCGTGTGCGGGTGAACATCCATGGGACTGTCGGATGGAACTGGGAGCCAGAATGAGTTGATGCTCGACAATCTCTCTCCTCTTCCCACACGTCGCAGATAGCCCGACCACCACATGCCGAGACTTACGAAAGTGCTCCAGCAGCTCATTCTGGTAACTACATTGCCAGAGAATGCGCCGCGGTGACGGGCCAACGATCTGCCAGGGGCCCAGGTAAACGGTCTGCTCATCCGCGGTCTCCGGAAAGAGTGTTCTATCGAGAGCGTTTTGTCAGATATGGCATCGTGAATCTATCACCCGAGGCCCCGAGGGGCGACGCGCCGCCGTGCATGTGCCAATCGTACATTGTTGCGTTGTAGCCCGGGGGGCCAAGATCGAGGAGCGGAGAGGAGGTTGCTTGGGGATCGGCTGGGCGTCCGGCGCCAGGGATGTCTGACACCGTGTATGACGAATGCGCCGAGGCCTGCGCAGAGGTCAAGGCTGTCGGATTGGTGAAGGAGCGACCAAAGGATGTCGGCTGACTGCGGGAGGATGACGAGGCGAAAGACCAAGCAAAGGAGGAAGCCGAAGAAGAGGTCGCCACGGATGAAGAAGAGGTCGCCATGGTGAGCAGAGAGCAGGCGGGGCGGAGACCGATGCCGCCAAAGCTTCCCGTGAGGATCTGGTAGACGGTAGCCGTCGTCGAGGGGGCGACCCCAGGGAGCGCCTCCTTTAGGTCCCTGAGGAGGAAGTATAAATGAGTCTCTCTGCGTGTGTGTAGGACGTGGAAAGAAGGATGCGAGAACGCACGACGAACGACGCACGAGGCAAGGCGCAGAGATGAGAACACGCTCTGGCGCTCGCTCACGCAACCTCGTAAAGGCAGTTTCCTACTCCGCAGCAGGTGAGAGTTGGCATCAGATGAAGAGGTGGTGTTCGTTGGGCCTGTTGCTTAAGGCTCATCCTTGTCCCTGATGCGAACCGACGCGCGAGCTTGAAAACAGATTTCGTATGTACTCATACGGTACTCCGTACCCGTACTAGGTAGGCCGAGATGGTGCAGCGAAGGACGGGCAACCGGTCTTGACGGTTGGAAGACTTGCCCTTTGTCCATGCGGAGCACGGAAAACGCCACTGGCGGCTGGTGGCGGGCGGGCATTTGGCATTGCATACACTTGCCGTCGGTCGTAAGGCGTGAAGAGGAGCAGCTCTTGAAGCTACCGCGAGGTCGACATCCAGTACCGATGATTCGTCCCCCGAGCTCCGAGGATACTCAGGTAGTCACCCCTTCGGGAGTGCTTGGAGCTCGAGGGTCTGGTGTGGTCGGCTCGGGACGGAGCATGTACCGAATCTCAACGTACCGAACAGGATGGCCGGCCCCACTGGGAGGAGGTCCAGAGCGGGACTGCTGCAGATTGTGGTGGTGGGCCAGGGTCGTGGAGCTTCAAGTTGGTGGAGGGTCCGAGAGAGGGTCCCAGAGAGGGGCCAGGAGAGGGTCCTAGAGGGGTCCTGGAGGGCCCTGGAGAGACGCAATCTGACCACTCAAGACGGGCATGGCGGGCACGAGGATCCGGGGCGCCTCGTGACTGGGTTTGCATGGGCAGGGTCCTCCGCGCTGATCTCCTTTGCCTCCGAAGCTCTTCGAATTTGGAATCGGCGTCGATGAGGCGATTGAGCTGATGTGCCTCCGACGAGGCCAACAACGGCAAGTAGACGAGCTGTCGGACGGTGAGCAGGGCTGAACAAGGCCAACGAAGGGGTCTCACTGACTCGTACGAGTATTGGTCCGCCGCATGGAGGACGGAGTCCTGCTGCTCCATCCATCCAAACCGACGAGTGCATCTTGAAGCGGCTCAAAGATTATCTCCGCATCACCGCCTCCCGTTCGCATTGGCTCGGGCGTCGAGGGTCTGGCGACGGGCGCACGAGGCGGCCTGCGATGTGAAAATAGACGGGGAAAGACAGCGTTTCCTTGTCGTCGCCGAGGAGGCCAAAGGCGAAGAAGAAGTCGGAGACATTTTCCACAGTCACAGTCCGAGTGTGCGAGGCCTCGCACTGTGCCATCTCCCAAAAGCAAGAGCGGGTGACCCGAGGAAGGGACGCTCTTGCCGAAGGAAAACGAGCACTTGACGAGAAGGCACGATGGAGCATCAGATTCCTGGGAGACCGTGCGAGTACGAGTACGGAGTGCTCTTCAGGAGAACATGGTCTCTTCGTGGTCCAGGCGACACACCGATCGAAATGAGAACAAAGACTGATACCGGCACAGGATGATGCCAGATGCCGCAAAATGCGATTCTTTGCAGACTTCCCCTTGTCCGTGCTCGTGGAATGATTTCTTTTCGTGGCATTTTCATGCAAAGCCTCTGACGTGAAAGGTTGCTGATTGGCCCGAAGCCATGCAGCGTCAGCATCCCGCGAGGAAAGAAGGTTTGGCGAACTCGCGGCAGGAGCCTCCGAGTCCCCAGAGGTCGAGCTTTTCTGAGGCAGGACCGACCGACCCGGGGGGAGGTGGGTGGCACCTTCTCATACTCCGAACTCTCACAATCCCCGTCGCTCCTCCTCCGAATCTTCCTCGATCTCGGAGGCAGGATCGATCCTGCCCGCCGCAAAGCTCCGGGAAGAAGCATCCGAGGTCCACTTTTGCATCGCCAGGGCTCTTCAATTGAGGTCTCCACTGGCAGTCTCCGGTTTCCCGAGGTCCTTGAACCACGGCTCACAGCCGCGTGGCTCGGCCTCGATGATCGTGCAGAGTCTGGTTCGTGTCGTTGATACTCCTCTGCATGCTGTTGAAACGATCCTGCGTTTCCGGCGTCCTGGAAGGCGGCTTGCGACTAGAGAAGATTCGTGACCGAGGACCTGCCTTATGAGGCGGATGAATTTGGTCTTTCCCGCCTAAGTGGTAAGAGCAGCTTGCGAGGAAGGCGCCAGTCGGCTGCGGTGCCGAGTCGCTCCTTCGCCTTGACGCCGGGGGCAGGAACGCATTCATATTCCTCGTTGCTTCCTTCCTCTTCCCTTCGCCCTCTTCCTGCTCTTCCTCTTCCGCCTCTGCCTCTTCCTTCGAGATCTTCGTGCCTCTTACGCCTCCTCGCCCTCCTCGTCGTCCTCGTCGTCCTCCTCCTCCCTCGTCAACTTGATGCTTCTGGACGCGTCTTGCGACGTGTCTCCATTGCCTCCAATTCAACTTCACCTTCTTCGAATTTCAAATCCGACTTGATCGCCGTCGACAGCCGCGCGCTTCCTCGGGATCCGAGTCTCCTCTTGTCCTCCTCGACGATACCTCCTTGCCTCTCAGGGACGAGTGTGCATTGGCCTGCCGTGGAACGCCAAAACCTACGAGCCTCGATCCCCTAACGTCGCATTGATTTTCAAGCATTGCTCTTCACTGCTTCGCCGCGTCTCGTGCTATCTACCGTACGGAGTACTCTCTTCACCCGCATCTTGCTGTTCGCCGAGATCACGCCACCTCGCCGAAGAGGTCTCGTCTCTCGCTGCCTTCTCGCTGCCTTCTCGCTGCCTTCTCGCTGTCAATTCCCATTCTGTTGCTGCATCGACTCGATCGCTACGCCCCATCCGACGGTCCTAGGATAAACTCTCTCCCTCGGCCTTGGTCGGCTGACTCGGGGCGCGCCCCCTCCAGTCATTTCCCGACGACACAGAGGCATCCTCCCTCAAACAGAGACGGCCAAGAGGCGCCGGGCGCTTTGCTTTCGCCCCGATCCGTTGCACCACCCAGATATCGGATACACAACTCTACTACGGAGTACTACCTTAGGCCTCGGAAACGGGCTTGGCTTCCCGGCTTCCCTGCGCCAACTCCTCCCTGAGACATGCCCTCGGATCCGGGCCCTTCCGTGAGGGCAAACAGAGGGTTCCTGGGGGCTGACAGTTCTGTGCTACCGTTACAAGACTTTGAGGTACGTGGTTGTACGTGGACGCGGGTTAGGAACACATGGCTGGGCAGCGACTTTCAGCTTCCGTCTACCGTCCATGCCACCTAGTACTCTCAGGACAGTCTCTCGCCACGGAGAGGCTCCTTGTTGGGCAGTTTGTCAATGGTCGAGTCCCTTTTCCCAACCCAGAGAGAGCCTCTCTTTCGGAGTAGAGCCCTTTGCATTACAGCAAGGCCTCTGCAGACAAGCATGCTCCAGACTACTGGCGCTCCAAACGTGTCACCAATGTGCTGCTCGAATTCTCTGAAATAGCGTCGACGAATTTGGAGTGGTTTCTGACATCTAGCTCTTTTGCGAACTCAATAGGACCGTCAGCAGCTGAGATACGAGCTCGATCTTAATTCATGGAATTTGCGCATCTGGGGGGTTGCAGCTTCCGGGTTCCTCACAGACTCGTAAGTCGCCTCGGGGGTGGTCACATTGCCCGAGTTCTGAGGGGTTGAGACGATTGCTAGGTACAATCTCTTCTCGACAAATGTCATTCTCTCGTGCGTCGAGTTCGTCTACTGGCCTTACGAGAAGCCATGGGCCGGCATGCTCATCAATCTCTTCACGCTCCTTGGCTCCGTCATCGGCCAGGCTCTCTTCGGCTACCTCGCGGACAGATATGGCCGGACTCGTCTCTATGGCGTCGAGCTGGTCCTCGTCATCGTCTCGACAATCGGCCTCGCCACCAGCAGTTTCGGCTACGGGGACATGTCTTTCCTCGGCCTCTTCATATGGTGGCGCTTCGTCATGGGAGTCGGTAGGTCCAGACCGCGCTGGTTCTGTCATCTGTCACGCATGAGCGTTTGAGAAGCGTATCCAGACGGGACAAGCGGACATTGGAATTCCCTGTTGGGACACAGGATGAGGCTTCTCCTTCAAAGTATGAGCCAGGGACAGGGATTGTCGTCGTTCTGGCTAATTGTTGCTGCAGGAATCGGCGCCGAGTATCCCCTGAGCGCGGTCATCACATCCGAATGGTCGAGCACGAGGTCGAGAGCGCCCATGATTGCTGCCGTGTTCATGATGCAGCCTGTGGGTCAGGCTCTCGCGCAGGTTATCGGCCTGCTGGTTCTCGTCGGGTTCAACAGGTCGAAAGGCTTGCAAGCAATGCGATGTGGGCTCGACAGCCTCTATGAGGAGGAATGCCGCACGGCAGTTGACGGCTTGTGGCGAATTGTCATCGGACTCGGCGCCGTGCCTGCGCTGTTGGCCATCGTGTTCCGCTTCTTCCTCTACGACTGTGGCCTGTACACCCTGGAGGTCAAGAACAAGGCGTCGGTCGCCTTTCTCAACACGCAGAGAGTGTATGGCGCGCCTTCGGGAGCTTTTGTGACCGCTTCCGCGGCCGTTGACCCCCAGACCGGGATGCGAATCGAGCATTCTCGAGGGCCAGTCTCCGTACAGTTCTCCAGGCAGGACCTTTACGACTACTTCATCAGGGACAAGAACTGGTACTATCTGCTCGGAACATCAGCCACGTGGTTCTTCCTCGACGTCAGCTTCTACAGCCTCTCACTGGACAGCGGAGGGGCCTTGGCCGGAGTGTGGGCGGCCGGCCCTCCGACCGCCATCGACGAGCGGCTCCAATGCTGGAACTCGTCACTGCCGGGCGGGTCATCGCTGCTGCCTATATGGAAGCGAGAGGGCCTACCGAACTGGCAACTCTACCACACCGCGCCGTGTAGCACGATCTACGACGTGCTCATCACGCAGACGAAGCAGTATCTTCTCACCGTCTCGCTCGCTTCCATCGCCGGAAGCATCTGCTTCATCGTCTTCGCGAACCGCTTCCCGCGTCGGCAATGGCTCACCGTCTCGTTCCTTGTCCTGGCCGTCATGTTCCTAATCACCGGCGGGATCTTCTATGGGGCGCACGAGCAGCCCTGGGCGAAGGCGACCGTGGCGCTTGTCGCGGTCTGCCACTTCCTGTTCAATTTTGGTTCGTACCCCCTGCCCTGACGAGCGATGGCCGGGCAGACTGCTGACCCACGCGAACAGGGGCGAACACGCTCACCTTCATCATCCCCGCCGAGATCTTTCCGACCTGCTATCGGTCCATCTGCCATGGCATCTCCGCGGCAGCCGGCAAGATGGGCAGCATCGTCGCGGTGCTCATCGGTTACGGTGTCGGCGCCTCCGCCGTGGGCTCGTCGCGCCAGGGTCTGATGCTCATCATCTTCGGCCCTCTTGCAGCCGTCGGGGGCCTCTTCTCGTGGGCCTACCTGCCAGACGTCCAGCGCTGGGTCGACGACGGGCAGGGCAAGCAGTACCTCGAGACCAAGACGCTCGAGGAGCTAGGGGAGGGACGGGTGCGGGCGCACCAGGGGGGCGAGCTCGTCACGATAGGGGAGAAGCTCATGTACATGAGGAGACGACGGCGGGGGATGACGCGGCATACGTAACTATGCCGACGAAATTGCATAGCGAGCGAATCAATGTCGAATTCTCCAGATGGACCTTGCCGGTGATATGTGGGGAAATGCTGATGGGAAGACTGAGAGAAGCACGTAAAAGGTGTGTTTGCTCTCCGGTGTCTCATTTCCAGTGACCGACCTGAAACCCGAAGCTTGCCGGCACACCACCTTTCGGGCCACACCACCTCCGAGCATGCACCGCGTGGGCAGTGATGAGTGCCAGGATGGTAGGGACATACTCAGGGACGGACGTCCCTAGGTGACAAGAGGACTCGTGCGCTCTGGCTTCTGATCGATGACCTTGTAGTGTGTATCCTGTTGTCGTATGTGTGCGCTTGCGTCGCGGGAGACGGAGGGGTCTGTGTGTGTGGACTTCGTGCTGGCTGGTCCTCTTGCTCTGAATGCCTCGTGACCTGTCCGCTTCGTAGGGCCTACTGGGTAGTAGTACTCGTAGGACACTGAGTAGGTCTTTGTGCCTACTTCGAGGGGCACGACGCCCCCTTTCAACGGTGTGTCTGGGGCGCGGGTGCCTTCTCTCTCCTCTCCCCTCTACTCTCCTCTCTACTCTCCTCGGCACTCTCCCCTCCTCTCTCACCTGCCGTCTCCAGAACTCCTCCTCCCCTCTCTCCCCTCCCCTGACCGTCTCCAATGCCCCCTCTCCTGACTCGAGGTCTCCAGCGCCCCTTTCTCGGCCGACAGGTAGTGCCTCATACTCGACCTCCCACATCCTGTCACCCGGACGGATCCCTACTGTATCGCATCCAGGTTGTCCTCTGTAGTCCGTACTCTGTGTACTCTGTACGTGATGCGCAAGAGATCCCATCTCGCCGCCCCTTCTCGCCGACGAACCCTACCCAGCACACATCCTCGTTCCCTTTCCCCTCGTTCTCTCTCTCTCTCTCCGCACATCCTCTCCCTGCCAGTGTCTGCCCCACCCTTTCTCTTCTTCGTGATTGCTCGCTCGTCTCTCCATCCCTCCTCAAGCCTCCTGCTCCCGTCGTTCTCCTTGCATCTTCTCTCGATATCTCCTCTCCCAGACCCTTACTCTCGTCATTCTCTTTCCTCCACGGAATCCCCTATCTCTGCCGAACCTCCCTCTGGATGATTCTCCGTAATCCTTATCTATCTCCCTCTTACTTTCCTCCTCTTCACCCCCCCCTTAGTTCTCTCCTCCAATCTTGCCTGGATTCTCCCCTTCAATAAACCCCTGGGGAGGTTGCTCACTGCTTCCCTCGATTCTCATCCTCATCTTTCCCCCTAGATTCTCCATTTCAGTCAACCACTCAGCAAGCCGCTCAGTGCTTCTCCCGAGTTTCCTCCTCATCTTCCGCCCATGAACTCTCCCTTTCCACGACTCAAGACCAAGTAAGCTGCTCAGTGCTCCCCTCTACTCCTTCCCCTCATGTGCTTGCTAAATTGGCCCCGTCACTGTACGAAGTACATACTGCAGCATCCCCATCTTTACCCCTGATTTGAGCCCCCTTCCCACCTTTTGTCCCCCGTCTCCTCCCCACCTCGAATCCCCACCAGCCCATCACATCTCTACATCAACCTTGCCATACATCATCCTCTTACACAATGTCCAGTCTGTCAAGGCCCACATTGGCCATCAACATCCATCATCACCCATCACTACAACCGAATACTCGTAGACACTGGTCAGTCAATCATCAGGTACCTATCTTCACGCACAATTCTAGCTACATCCTCATATCTTCAAACGCCTCGGGCCCAGTCGCTCGAAATCAAAGGTATCCCAAAAGAAAAACAAAAGAAGGAAAACGGCATGCCAAGACATCCCAAGAAAAAAGGGGGCAAAAAACTAAATCCACAATCCAGAATCAGTCATTTCCACGCGACTCGCAAGCCTGGCTGGATCATCATAGCCTTAACGCAGCTCGCAGTCCCTACCACTTCACATCATCATCACAGTTGCCCTCCTGGGACCTCCCCCCCTTGTCATCGCGGATTGCTCGACTCCCACGATGTCAGATCCATGGCGTCCATCGGCCCCATTGTCATAAGCGCCCGCAGCACGCCCTCGCCCACGGGCTGCATCCCGGGCACTTGTCCGCTCATCCCACCCCAGCCGCTCGTCATGCTGAAGCCGTGGTGGCTGGGTACGTCCGGCATCGCGTATCCGCTCGTCGTCGGGTAGAAGGACGCGTGGTGACTCCTACCGTCGACCCCCGTGTGGCTGTTCATGACGGACTGCTGCGGCGAAATCGGGCTCGCTTGGAAGGAATCGTGGGGCGCGCTGGGACCCATCGAGCCGATGGGTATCACGTGCGACCGGTTGTCGGGCGGGCCTACGCTCGAGTTCGGTGTGCGCCCGACCGAGTGGCGGCCGTCTGGTGAACCCGATGCGTCTCGTTCCTCCGCGTGTCCATCGCCGAATCCGCCGAGCGCCGCTGCGCCTCCTGCTGGGTTGCGTTCGTAGAGGCTTCCGGAACTCGGCGTCAGGATAGGCACCTTGCGCTCTGAGGAGAGCCAAGATTGCCCGCCATAGCTATTCGAGTTGGCCGACTCCAATCCTAGACCGTCGCCGTGAATCGGTCCCGGCGGAGGATCCGGGGTAGTTGCAGCATGTTCCTCGTGTTCAGTGCCCTTCGTGAAGTCGCAGTCGTCGCGGTAAGACAATATGCCTCGTACACCGTCCGGGTCGTCGCAGACGGGGCCCCCGGATCGTATATAGCTCTCCTCGGCCTGACAAAGGATCAGCAAATCGGCTCTGCATTTTCTTGACATGCGCCTTCTTCTGCCCAAGGAAAGACTCTCATGAGCGCCAAGAGAAGGGAGGGGAGAGGGCCTACATCACTGGTTCGTGGGAAGGCGTTTTTCAACTCTGGTATCTTCTGAGCCAGTGTCCCAAAATCGACGTCCAATTGAACCAGGAAGGATTCGGTCAAGGGATTGCGGCGTTTCAACGCATTCATGGCCGAGAGAAGAAAGCACAGTGAATCGATCGTCGAAGTGTCGTCCGTCTTGCTTTTTAGATACTGGATGAATACGCGGGCAGAGACGTAGAGAGAGAAGGCAATAAAGGGATGCATCTGTAGCGTATCCGTCAGCAAATCCAGCTTCGTGAAAAGGGGCGAGATGTGGGAGAGAAGACAGCAAGAAGTGATCGACCCAAAGGGAGAGAAATGGAAAGAGCAAGGCAACTTACGGCCGACAGATCCAGATGGGACACTGCTCTCATAATGCTGGCAATCTCGTTGGCTGCGGTGAAGCAGCGGGCCTTGCTCTCTGCGGCAACGGCGCTGTAGGCCTTGTGCTTGTCGGCCCTGAAGATGGCCGCTTGATGGAGGCAGATGGTTGAGGTGTGGATGCTCATATTCGTGAAGACGACGTTCGGGTTGTTCAGACCACCGGGAAGCCTGAGTTGCGGGGGGAGGCTGAGCGAGGTATTCAGGAGGATTCCGTCCATCTGGCGATGCCTCTTCCAAAAGGGGCTGTTCAAGTCGCGGTCGTGCTCCTCGTTGTCAGGTCGGTGCAGGTGGTGCAAATTGCGTCCGAAGAGGCAAGCCATGAGGACGGTGCCGCCAAAGGAGGAGAGCCTGGCGGCCCCGGCCGGGCTGGTGCACTCCTCCAGGGTCTGTCCCTTCTCGGGTCGATTCATCTCGAAGGACTCCTCCGACGATGGGAGATTCGTCATGATGTCCTGCTCGTGAATGGTCATGGGCCAGCCGGTGCCGATGCTGGCGTATCGGTCTTGGCAAAACGCCATCCAGAAGGTTCGTCGTCGTTCTTCTCGCTCGGCACAGTCCTTCGGCGGTGGGAGACACTGCTTCACCTCGAGCCCAGCACCATCCAGTCGGTGGAGGCCCATCCTGGAAACAAGACTGTCAGCCCCGATTCGCCCCACCAGCCAAGACTGCGTGAGTCGCGGATACGTAGGGGCTGATCACTTACATCTGCGCCAAGCGTACGGCAGAGCCGGTGTTGACCCATGCTCGCGGGAAGTACATCATCTTCATCTCGAAGATGGTGAGCAAGATGTGCGTCTGGCAGTGGGCAACGGATATCATGTGCTCGCCATAGCCTTTCATGTAGTCGGCCTCGATGTATTTGCGCGCTCTCTGGTAGAAGAGATCCATGACATTGGAGTATTTGTCTGAGATCGAGCATGCCATCGCCCACATGGCGTAGCGAAGGCACACCGGTGGCCGAAGCGCCGGAGCTCTGTGGAACACGGGTCAGTGGGATGTCGGCGCCGGAGAGGCCTGTGTCATCTGGGTTGGGTGGGTACATGAAAGGCGAGGAAAGCAGGTCAGTACAGCGCTGGGGAGGTTCATACAGGTTCATGGCCGCGAGGTACCGGTATCTGTGAATCATGGGCACCGAATGATGGACCTTGTCGAAGTAGATATGATGTAGTTCATCGATTGTCTTCTGCGGGGGCAACGGTTCCTCGAGTCCCAAGCCAATCATTTCCCATGTGAAGGTCGAGGGCGCGCCGCTCATGCCCGCGCTGGCGGTGCCGTTGCCGGTGTATTTCATGTCGTCTGCGGCGTGACCCTGGCGGGGAGATTCGCCGTTGTACGCCCACCGGTCGTCGCCGCTGCCTCCCATGGCGGCATTGGCCGCGGTGATGATGGTGGAGGCGCCGTTTGTGTGGTGAAGATGGCGCGCGCCGGCCATGGGCGCGGCGCCACCCCTGTGCGACGGCCTGGAGGATGTGGGCTCTTGAGTTTTGAGGAGTGTTTCGACTTGCTCTGCGAGGCACGCGGGTCAGTTTATGGGTCCACGGTTTCAGCCTATGCCCTCGCCCTCGCTGAATATCGCGTGTTCAAAGTGTGTTCTGCGATAGCGATCCGCGTGATGCACGTAAAGCCGTAGCAGCAGAGAGGCTCACTCAACCGTTCCTCAAGGGCCTTGACATAGCCACGCTTGGGGCCGCTCTTCCTCCTCTGTTCGTCATAGGTGCAGCCATGGCCGAGTCTCGAGCAGGTGCTGCAGCTGGGCCTGGTGCCGTCGCATTTGAGCTTTCGTTTCCTGCAGATCATACAGGCGAGTCGCTTTGGCTTTGGGATGCCCGAGTTGTCGCAGGCGAGACCGTCTCTGGTGACGACATCGATGCCCATGGGGCTCGAGTCTGTCAAGTTGATGCTATGGCTCGAGCCATTCTCCGAGGAGGCGGACATGGTCGACGGTCCGAGGTTGAGGAATCAAGAGGAGCAGAGAGGAGAATGCGGAAGAAAAGAAGAATCGAGCGCGAAAAATCAAGCAAGGGTGGATATGAAGTCCCTTGACAAGATTGCCCGGGAAAAAAGCCCCGTCCAAGATCCGGGAATCGCGTGGCCTCGACGGAGGCCAAGGATGAAGGCAGGGACTCGTCGCGGCGTGAGGACGACGAGCGCCGGCGCAATTTGACGTGAAGGAGCAGGAGTAGAGCAGTACTCAGTAGGTAGGTGAGTAGTACTCCGTAGTAGTCAAGAGTCAGTACTATGGAGATGGTATCCCGTACTCGTAGGCCGCACGATGTAGATGATGAGAGAAGAGCCGAGGGACACAGAGGCTGGGAGCAGGCGACGAAAGCACTGTGGAGAGCGGCGGAGGGCAACGCTGGACGATGGACGATGGACGATGGACGATGGACGATGGCTTGCAGAACTCCGAACCGCCACGAACAGTGCTCGTCCTCGAGTGGGAGGGGGTGTGCGTTCCAGAAGACTTGAGCCGAGAGGATGGAGGGAAGGAAAAGTGGAAGAGGATCTCAGACAGCTGGAGACATGGAGGAGGGGGGGGGATGGGGTCCCTTTGGTCTCAACGAGGCGGGAGGGAGATCCCAGTCAGACAACGTAAGTCCAGACCTCTCCAGACGGGCACTGGAGATTCGAACGGGTGGTGGATGTCTTGCAGATGACGAGAACCCGCTGTCGGCAGGGAAGGGAAGCTGGTCCTGTCGAGCGAGGACCTTGACCGGGGGAGGTCGTCGAGACGAGTGGACTGAGCGATGCCAGAGGGGAATACTATAAGGAGTACTAGTACTATCTCTACTACAGGTACTCCGTACTACTCCGTAAATTGAAGACGAGGAATTGATGGAATCGTGAGAGTCTCTGGAAGATGGAATTGATGAAGGAAAATGGGGTTGAAATTCCGGGGGGGAATTTCCTGAGTGGGAATTCAGTGGGAATTCAGTGGGAATCAACTTTTAAACTGTTCCTTCCTTCCCTGCCTGTCAGCCATGGAGGAGTACCTAGTAGATACATAAGTGCACCGCTTTGAGTATGTGTGTATGTACGTGCCTTCAGGTACTTGCGAGTACATCCATGTAATCGCACGCGGGATCGGATTGCTCCTTCCAAGAGGGAAGGAAATGGAAGTTGATGCTCGCTCGTGCCTTCCCTTCACGATGGATGTTCCCGCCCTCTGTGGCCGAGACGTTGTGACTCTAGGGTAGGGCTCAATCCTAGGGCTCAAGTTCCAGTAATCCGTACATAGTACTCCGTACTATGTACTCCGTACTCCGTACATGTACATAACGTGTCGTGATGGATCGAGTTCATGTCCACACGCACTGCCACATGCAGCTCGATGCTACTCCGTACAGGTGTGTGAATACTCGTACTCGTACCTGTACTACGACCATGGAACTCCAACGAGGATGCATCACAGGACCCTCTTTGATGTTGATACATCCATCCATATCATGGAACAGTCCCAGGGCCCTTCTCATCTCAGGCTTAAACCCTCTGCAGCGCAGTGCAGTGCAGTGTACTCCGTAGGTAGTGCAGTGCAGTGAGCCCTGGAGCAGTCCCTGCTGCCGCAGAGGTCGCATCGGGTACTCCGCAGACCCGCCTGTGCGCAGCGCCGCGCATGCGGGGGGATGCGATACCTTGTTCTACTTGTTACTGCATGGTCGATGGATTCAATTGATCCATGGTGGATCCATGGATGGATTCAACATCCCCCCCCCCCCTCAATCCATCCATTTGATCCATCTCTCCCCCTCCCCC
>NIGD01000008.1:218621-235986 GCA_003055185.1 Escovopsis sp. TC
CCCCCCTTGCGTTCCCATCGCCACTACCACTCTCCTTTCCATCATCCCCGGCTGGATCAGACACGGCCAATCCAAGCATACGAGCAATCCAAACATTGAACCCATCCAAGCATTCACCCAATCCAAGCAGGTACAACAAACGCATGGACCAAAAGAATAGCAGGGCAAATGAACCGAGACATAGATCAAGAACACGCATAGAAGGACTCACCTTATTTCCCACAAGAAGCGTCTGCCCATCCGGCGCCCACGCCAGCGTCATTGCGTCCCCCAGCCCCGTCACCTCATTGAAACACGCCTTGGTCCTCACGTCCCAAAACCGCACAACCCCGTCGCTGCTCAGGCTGCACAGCTCCGCGTCCTTGGTCGGGTTGAACGCCACCTTCTCGATGCCCGCCGCGTGGCCCTTGAGCTCGGTCGAGAACTTGACGTTGGGCTTCTCGGGGTTCCCTAAAGATAGATTAGCCCAGGTCTGCAAGACTCTCAAACTCAAGCACACCCTTTTTTTCCCCTCCCGATTGATCCTCCTCCGCGCTTCCCTCGGTGGTATGCACTCACAGACTCGCAACGTCTTGTCCGCCGATCCCGTCGCCACAAGCGTCCCCGGCGGATTCCAATCAATGCATCTCAAGCTATTCTCAGTCAGCACATCACTCTTCGCACCTCTCCGCCGCCCTCCCGGGGAGGAAGGAAAAGAAGTGAAGAAAGACATCAAACATACTGATAAGGCCCAGCCGTTCTCGACGCATTGGGGTCCGTGTACGGCTGACTCCGCAGCGACTGAAAGTAGCCCCCGATATTGTCCTTGGACAGGCTCATCCGCGGCCGTAGTATCGGCGCCATCGTGCTCTTCACGGAGCTCTCCGTGTGTACGAGTATTCGTGAATGTCAAAGTCCCGGCTGAGTGCTCCACCCGTGCGAGTGCGTCGTGCCACTGACTGAAATTTCGTAGTTGCCCTTCAAGTCCACAGCTGAGGCACCCGTGAGAGTACTGGCCAACGCAGTCGTGCCCCTGACTAAGTCTTCGTGATCGCCGTCGTGGAACCACCCGGCTAAGAATCCGCCTGCGCGAATCCTCCCCAACGCCGTCGACAAACCCGCACCCACACTCTCGTCGTGGCTGTCGTCCTCGTCGTGCCTCGCTCCACACTCCCCCAAGTCCTCCTTGATCCCCTTCTGGAAGCGGCAGTCCCTTCGGTCGATTTCCCTTGTCTCCCTCGGCGGCGAATTCCTTCAGTCAGTGTCTTTCTCGGAGCCGATCGTAGTCGCACGTAGCCGCGCCCTTGTCTTTTCGCGCCACCGGGCCGACACTCAATGCGCGCGATTCCAACACTGAAAATGACGCGCAATGAAAACCCCAAGTCCTTCCCTTGCAGTCCGTATGAAACTCAGAGAGGCGCGAGGAGTTTGAAATCTGGAAATACGCGGTGGCTGCGGAATCCTGGGAGGCGCGGTTCGTATGAGAGTTTGACAGCTGCAACTTGACGAGCCTCCTGTGTTCGCAATCGATGCAATCGTCGGTAATGCTTCGTCCTCGGTAAGTCTTTGAGATGTCAACGAGGAACGTTGAACCTCGTCCACGATCGTCGTGAGATGAAGTTGAGATGAAGTCGAATGATGAGTAAGTCGGACGCGGCGGCGTAAGTGTGGCGCGCATGCAATAGTGTGGCTACACTGTGGCTGGATCTTTGGATCTGGCGAACAGCAGACACATCACCTACCCTATATCCTCTCTCTTCCTGAATGCCGACTTCAATACATGTATTCACGTGCAGTCAACATCCATGTCGAGGATCAACTTTCGGCTCACGACCCCCTCGCAATTCACCCCTTTTGATCACGGTATGTCAACCCCGAGCACAAAACCGGTTCCCTCAGCAGACGTCCTCTAGTGGACATGACCTTACATCATGTGATTCCCTAGCAGGCAGCACCCGCAAGAAGCAAACACTCCGTTGAGCAACCCGTGATTTTGCAAATGCTCACCAGACAACAAAGCTAAAAGACCATCGGAGACGACTACAGTAAATAGATCTTTCATCCCCCCGTCTGCCTACCTACTAATTTGGTATAGGGGGACAATGCCCAGCTCTGGTCATGAAGCAGTGGCCCTTGAATCGACAAGGCTGTCCCCCTCCACGCATTACCCTCCCTCCCCTCGTCTCGTAGGTGACTGAAGAGAACAATTCCTGTGAGATTCAAGAACACCACCCCCCCCCCCTCAGACAACACAGTAATCAAAGACGAGGCTCTCTCCACACAACACAATCATATCTAGATCTCCTCCCCCCTCAACACGCAGCATCGCAAGGAGTCCTCCGTGTCCACAGGCCGACATCCATGGGCCGAATTCATCCATGCTCCAGGCTTATGCTCGAATCCTCCCAATCCATACCACGTCATACCCTGTCACATCAACATCCCCCCGCGCCATCCCCCCACCAACGCAGTTGCCATGGTAACATCACTTGATCTACCACGACTCCCACCACAACTGCTACTACGAGCACAACTCCCATCCCAAGTCCCATCCACTGACTCCCATCCAAAGTCCCATCCTAACTCCAATGCCCTCGCTAACCCCGACTCCCACAACTCCACTACGAGTCCCATCACCCTGAACTCCCACCCCAACCTCCAGATCATCGTCAATGAAGCCAATTGCACTCCTTCACCTCGAAGGGCAGCTTCGCAACTCATACGGAGTACAGGAAAATATTCTCACACAAACTTCACTCATACCAATCTGTACATATCCCTTCACACTTGTTGAACCCTTTCCGCCCTTCCCCCCTTTTTCACTCCAAGTCGACCGCCCTTCAAAACTCAGTCCCCCCCCATCCTACGTCATCAAGGGAACCCCCCAAGACCCCTGCCCCCGCAACGTACGAGACATCTCACACCCTTCGTCACCCCGCTCGCCTCCTCACCCTTCCCACATACCTCTCTCCGCGCAGCATCCCCAAGTTTCCATTCCTCGTACGCAGCGACGCAATGCAATTCCAACCATAAGACAATCATGAACACGCGTTTATGTACACTTTTTCTATCACAGCTCACGAGTCCGCATACCAGCCACGTCCGTCAAGGTCCGGGAGTCGTTTCCCGCCTCGATCTTGTCCACAAGACACGAGAGCAGGCCTGATCGCAGCGTGTGAGAAACACAACCCCAGTTCCATCCCTGTCGTAGCCTTCAAAATGATGCCATGGTCCCTTGAACATTCGTATCGGCCTTTTGTAATCCCAAAGTTATTACTCGATCGATGCTCCTCCTTCAAGAACCGTCTTCCCGCCCTCCTTCCCAAAGGCCACCAGAGTAGCCAACTCCCAAAAGACTGGCGAACCAAAGACCGGCCTCCGCCACCTTTCCCCCTCCCTTGCCCAAGACTCCAAGAGCGCCGTGTATCAAACGGAAAAGCGGGTTTTCATGCAGAACAATGAGGGGGAAAAAAAAAGAAAAAAAAGGGGGAAGGGGGAAGAGTTTTAACCAGACAATGACAGCGTCAGCCGCAAGTGACCAAAACAGAAACGTAAATCCAGTCCGCGCAAGTCGAATGCCTCGACTCATTGCTAGTGCCTCCAAACACGACCAGCCGGGCACTCGACAAGGCTTCTGTGAATATCCAGTAACCTCGAAAGGTAGCGGAATTGGAAGAGGGATAGGGGCTTCGACTCAGAAGCGAGCGTGAAGAGAGGAAAGACACAGAGATCGGGAGGCGGGAAAAGAAAGAAGAGAAAGAGAAGAAAACAGGAAAGGGAGGAGAGCGAAACAAATTATAAGTCGTTTTCTGTGCTATTGGTCGTGAAGACGGCTAGATAAGCAATACGATCCAACCGAAGATGCTCGTATCCTGTTGCTGGAATAAGTCGTCTGGGGGAAGAAAATGACGGCAAGAGGAAAGACGGTGACGTCGGGCACGATCAGCCTCCTCAGAGGTGGTCCACGGGCACGTCGGGATTCTCGATGCCGAACAGCTCGACGTTCTTCTTAGCCCACTGTCGAGCGAGGATCGATGCTGCAGGAAATGTTAGCCCCAAATCGCCCAACGACAGCCGGAAAATGGCGGAGGATGACGTACCCTTCAAAAATTTCTTGCTGGCATACTTCTTGAAGAATGCCTCGTGAATGATAGGACGGCAAAGATAATCGACCATGAGCTGGACAACTGGCTCGACCTCCTCCTCAGAGTATCCCGCGTAATACGTGAGAGTGTCGTCCTGGAGACGAATTGTTAGTTCCCGTCTCTGGAAATGACATGAAGAAAATGAAACCTTGGAAGGAGGAGCATTACCCATTCGCCGCGATCGAGCATGAGCCGGGCGAGGTACATGGCGGCAGCGGCAGAGTGGCTTGGTCGGTAGCACATGAAGCGATGGTCCAGCAGGCTGATCTCTGTCAAGTATTTGCCAATGGTACGAGACTGGATGTCATAATTGTCCGCCTTCGAGACCCGGCGAAGGAAGTTCATGGGGTTGGGATAGCTGAGATCGTAGTGGAGAGTTGTAAGAATGAATCGCTCCGCGCTAAGGATTTCGGTCTCGCTGAAGCCGTCGTCCGCGATCTTCTTGAAGTTCTCAACATGGGGAGAGAGGACCTCCTCGTACTTGGCGGCGATGAACATGGCCGTGATTCCGACGAGCTGCAGGCGGTCGAGCTGCACCACCTTCGCGGACAGGAAACGATCGATGATGTTGACGGCCAGGAAGAGAGTCTCGGGAAGCAGGTGGAAGCGGGTGTGGACCTCGATGAGCCAGTCAATCAGGATGCCACGCGTCTTCCATTCAAGGTCGTCCTGGTGAATCATGTAGTCCGCATTTGGGATCGACTTTGTCTCCAGATCGCGGAGATAGTCGAAGATCTCATTGGCGTATTCGGCCACCATCAGGGGATCGTCCAAGTCTTCGCTGTCCAGGTCCTTGACATTACTCAGGAATTCGACTTCGGGCTGCTTGGCCTCGACCTTGGCCGGGGGAGCGGGAGCAGGAGCGGGCTTCGCCGCGGGCTTAGCTACGGGCTTAGCGACGGGCTTCGCGACGGGCTTCGTCTCGGTCGTCTTCTTCTTCTTCTCCTCCTCCACAACGGCAGCAGCAGCAGCCGCAGCCGCCGAAGCAGCAACGGCGGCAGCAGCAGCAGCGGCGGCGGCTTTGGACGTCTCCGAGCGGGCGCGTTTGACGGTCGGTTCGGCGGCTAGGACAGCCTTGACTTCCTCCTTCTTAGCAACCGAAGGCTCCTTTCTCTTCGCGCCACCGCCAATTGCTCCGGCCCCGGATCTCTCCGTCTTCTTTGCCGGCTCGACCTTCTTGGAGTCCTTGGTGACGGGAGCGGGCCGGTTCGAGGTACGCGTGCCGGTCTTGTGGACGCCGGCGGTAGACACGGTCTTGGACTGCAGGGCCTTGCCGACCTTCTTCCCTTCCGGCCCATCGGCCTTTGTCAGGTTGCTGAGATCGCCGAGAGCGGCACGCTTCTTATTGCCGGCGAGGGTGGTGCTGGCGGTCGTCTTCTTGCCCTGCAACATGCCCTTGGCATGCCCTGCATTGTCGTCCGCGTTAAGGGCTGCAGTCTTGGCTCGGGTCATGCGGACAGTGGCGACATTCTCGTCATTTTCGTTTGTGACGGCGCGGGAACGAAGAGTCGAGCGCCCCTTGAAGATCGGGTCAGTTTTTTCTCCATGTCTGCCTCGCCGAGGGACGCCGCGACGCATCCCCACTGCTACTTACGGGAGGCATGATGAAGGATGCTGAGCGGCTCTGAAGAGGCCACGAAATGTCTCAGCTACTGAATCGCGACTGCTTTGCCCCCGGTCAGATTTTTCTTTCCCACGCGTCAACGCCAGCTGGCAAGGATGAGGAGGATGAAGACGGGTGGAAAAGAGAGCGCAGAGAAGAGCAACAGCCGGGAAGGGAACGAGGAAGAAAAAGCAATGATGGAGAACAAAGAGACCAGCAGCACACAAGGCATGTGACTGGAAAACACGCAGAACAGGAGGAAGACGCGGAGGAGGAAGCCACAAACAAAGAAGCGATAGGGCAAGGAGGTGAACAAAGACAAAGGACGGGGACCAACCCGGGCAGACTCGAAATCGATCGAGATGGCGGCCCGAGTGAAGATGGAGTGCCAATGGCTCACCGGTGCCTGGTCCTACAGCTGGATAAACACGTACACACACACACACGCCAGGACGACACCAGGACGACGCCAGACAGACGGGGAGGTAGGGGGGGGCAAATCTTGAGGACGGTCTGTGGTTGAGGAATACCGTGATAGCCAATGACTGGGGCTAAAAAGGTAGAGGTATGATGAAGAAGTGCCTTGCCTGCGATCAGGCTATGGAAGAAAAAGGGCAAAAGAAACAGAAACAAAACGGTGAAGGAGAGTCTGTAGAGAGTGGATGCAGGCGTGGGATGGAATGGAAGTGTGTAAAAGCAGACTGGAGAGTGGAGAGCATGCGACGGATGGCTGGAGGTGTTCATGCGAGAGGCGGAAAGGAAACCAAACAAGTCAAGGATTTGGAGGGCGAATTCATCAATGATTGGAAGTTGTGTTTTCTCTTGTTTAGGGAAAAGAGAGAGAGAGAGAGAGAGAGAGAGAGAGAGAGAGAGAGAGAGAGAGAGAGAGAGAGAGAGAGAGAGCAGGAGAGAGAAAGAAAGGACCTGCAAAGAAAGGAAAGAAAGGAAAAGAAAGAGAGAAAAGCAATTGGCACTGTGTGCAGCAGCAAATGGGGAAGCAGCGAATGGGACAGCGCAGCGCCGGGAAGGAGATACGTACCTGCGCCTGCAACAGCTGGACCGGGAGGAGAAGAGAATCGAGTTTGTTGGAGACGAAGAAATGTGCACGCTGTCCAAGTCAACTTCGAGCTGATCTTGATCTGGCTCTTGATACGAGCTTGGCGACGATGGAGGGATTGATGGTTGAGTCGGGGTTCGGGGGGAGCAGGCGAGGTCGCTGGCGAGAGGCTGTTTTCGCGTCGATTTGGCGGGCTTGTCGTTCGTGTCGAAGATAGGTACTACCTACGATGACCGAGTGCGAATAGTACCGAGTGCGGAATACTTGTAACGGTACTGTTGGAGAAGAGTACTCGGAGGTCGAGGAGAATGGCCAGGACGGGTCGCACTCGAGGCGTGATGGCTGATGGATGATGGGAGGTGAAAATATGGAGATGGATCGTAGCAAGAGAGAACGCAGAAAGGCCGAGAATCGAAGCTGAGCTGGCGACTCCTCGGGATGTCGGGCAGCAGGGCGCGGCTGGGGGATGATCGAGCGTGAAGAAAGAGATAGAAAGAGAAGACCAGAAGAGAGAGAAGGGAGAGAAGAGAGAGAAGAGAGAGAAGAGAGAGGGGTAGAAGTAAGGCCTGTTTGATGCAGATGCAAGATGCAATAGCAGGATGCAAAAGACGTCAACAATGGGGGGCCTCTCTCTTTGCCCAGTCGAATCGCGGCCAGGGCCCGGCGTGATCCGGCACAAGATTTGATGGTGAGTCGGGACCTTGACGGGCTTGGGGACGGGCCAGCTGCCGGTGCCGAAAAGAGATCGAGAAAGAGAGAAGAAGATGGTGTGGGGAGAGAAGGGAGGAGGAGAAGGAGAGGGGAAGCAGAGGGGAAGCAGAGGGGGAGGGGCGGGCGAGTGGACGACTGCTTGCGTGGAGGTTGGAGGACGAGGCAGGACGGTACAGGTCGAGGGCCGAGAAAGAATCTCTCTTTCCACGTCGCAACCCTATGAGCGATGCAGGAATCCAGGAAGAAGAGGAGAAGAATCGATGTAGGCGAGCGAAGGTTTTGAGTCGATGGAGGGTGGACCGATCCAGTTGATGGATGGAGCCCGGGACCCGACCTACATAGCGAGACCGCTGTGGCCCGAGCCTTTTGGGGACCCTGCAGTGCTGGGCTGGCTCTGCTGCTGGCCCGTACTCCGTACAGGTGACCTCTTTGCGCTGAAGGCCGCTGTGGCCGCGCGCCGTATGGAGCGGGTACATGTACAAACACGCTGCGGGTGTGGGATGGAGGTTTCCGCTCCGATGGGGCTACAGGTACTCCGTACGTGAGGGGGCCGTGCTAGATGGAGCTGTACTTGTCCTCGTACTCGTACGTCGTGCTACAACTTTGACTGTGTATGTGGACTCTGCGAGACCGTATCTATGATGTACCGCGAATGGACTCTACTAGTACTGAGGGCGAGAGCGCGGGTGGGCGACGAGTGGAGGCGATGCGTGGAGCAAGCCGACGACTCACAACGCGCCCTTTGGTGGCTCCCATGCGCGAGCCCTGCCTTGTTCGAGATGGCGTCCCACAGTGGCAGCAGCGGGCTCTCCCCCCCTCGCCCTGCCGTCTCATGCAAGAGACCCTGAGGAAGAGGAAGAGGAAGAGAGAGACCTCCAACGAGAGAGAGATCGGAAATGGGCGTGCATCGTCCACTGGATTGGAGGCACGACGTGCCTGTTGCCGGCCGGCTGTTTAGGCACGATTGTCAACACGGGCAACCGCGGGGCAACGGCCGCGTGATTGGCTGCGCGGTTTTGCAGGACGCGCGGGTGCACGGGCCACCTTACATGTCTTCTTGCTGCGATGTCGCAACGAGTCTTACGTAAGGTGTTTCGCACGCGAGAAAGAAACAGAGGGAAATCAAGCCACGACGCGCATTTCGCGGAGGGCGGCGGAGCTGTGGCTGGTGTCATTGCAGCCTGCGCAGTCGCGGGGAATGTGGCTTCCGCGATGCTTGTTCCAACCCTGAGTGAGCAACCAATGGGCACGTTGGAAACTGAACCATGGTCGTGAAGTCCAACTCAGTGTGAGGTGCCCAGGGGATTCAATATAGGGTAGCGCCCATGCAATGGCAAGAGCATCTTCCAAGATTGGTGTCAGCTAGGAGTCACGTGACTTGGCATGTGATGCTCATCGTCGACCGTCTTCCTCGGCGAAACGTTTTTCAGCGCTCCGACGAAATTTCACCACGGGGCAGCTCGGCGCGAGACCGACGACGGCTTCGCGATCGACGACAGAGGCAAGAAAGAGGGGAGTGTGGATCGAACGACGCCGCGACACTGCGCCCGCGGCCACTCGACTGGGCTCGACTTGACTGCATCCCACCGCCGACGACGACCACGACGAGGAAGCGATCATCGGAAGCTCGACCGGGACGTGAGGAGGCTGCCGAGGATTCCCGTCGGCACGGGGGATCTGAGGTGGGGGAATCGCAGCGAAGACGACTTACCTTCGTTCGGGCTTCCAAAGACATTGGCTTCGTCCATTTCAGCATCCGAATATACAAGCACCTCTCCGGCTTCGCTTAAGCCATTGCGTGGCACCACGACCATCTCCACCACCTCGCCCTCTCCCACCACCATCGCAACCTCCCCCGCCTCGCCAGCATCACCAGTCCGCAGACCCAAGATGCTTCAGCCAAGGCAGCACCTGGCGACAGCCCAGCGCGGCCACCAGCTGCTCTGCGCCCTCCGCCAGCTCTCCCTCCGCGGCTACGCCACCGCCGCCGCCCCCTCCACGAGCCATCCGACCGCCCAGCAGCCCTCCCGCAACGCCAGCACCACCACCACCACCAGCGCCCTCGCCAGCACCAGCAAGCCCACCGCCCAGTCCCTCATCCTGCGCACCTACAAGCCCCGCACCCCCGGCCTCCGCCACCTCCGCCGCCCCATCAACGACCACCTCTGGAAGGGCCGGCCCTTCCTCCCCCTCACCATCCCCAAGAAGGGCCACGGCAAGGGCGGCCGCAACGTCCACGGCCGCGTGACCGTGCGCCACCGCGGCGGCGGCGCCAAGCGCCGCATCCGCACCGTCGACTTCGAGCGCCGCCGCCCGGGCCCGCACCTCGTCGACCGCATCGAGTACGACCCCGGGCGCAGCGCGCACATCGCCCTGCTCACGGAGAAGGCCACGGGCCGCAAGTCGTACGTCGTCGCCGCCGAGGGCCTGCGCGCGGGGGACGTCGTGCACAGCTACCGCGCGGGTATACCCGCCGACCTGCTCAAGGCCATGGGCGGCGTCGTCGACCCGGGTATCCTGGCGGCCAAGACGGCCTTCCGGGGCAACTGCCTGCCCATGCACATGATCCCCGTGGGGACGACCGTTTTCTGTGTGGGGTCGGCGGCGAAGCGCGGCGCGGTGTTCTGTCGCAGCGCGGGGACGTCGGCCGTGGTGGTGAACAAGAATGAGGAGACGAAGGATGATGGGACGAAGATCATGACGGGCAAGTATGTGGAGGTGCGGCTGCAGAGCGGGGAGGTGCGCCGCGTGAGTAAGGATGCGTGCGCGACGATTGGGGTGGCGAGCAATGTGCACCATCATTATCGCCAGCTGGGCAAGGCTGGGCGGAGCCGATGGCTGAACATCCGGCCCACGGTCCGCGGTGTGGCCATGAACAAGGGTGAGCTGAAATCCGAGATGGACGCTTCTCCATGATGCTGTCTGTTGCTGGACAAACGATGTCCTGGAGTCCTCCCGTTGCTGACATGGCTTCTAGTTGACCATCCCCACGGTGGTGGTCGAGGAAAGTCCAAGGGTAACCGCCATCCCGTCACCCCTTGGGGCCGGCCGGTAAGCAATCTTCCCCTTTCCCCCCCCTCCTTTTTTTTGCCTCTTTCTCCCCTTTTCGTCCCTTTCCCCCCTTCCCCTTTCCCCCTTTCCAGCTTCTTCGAAGCCACGACAGTATTTGAAGAATTTGGAGACTGACTCCTTTGCCCCATCCCCAGACCAAGAGCGGCTACAAGACCCGGCGCACGCATAACGTCAACAAATGGGTCGTCACGCCGAGGGTCCGCAACCACGGCAAGCGGAGGGACAAGAAGTCGTCCAGGGACTAGATCAAGCCGCTATACTCCGTACACGGGCCGACTAAATACTCTACCTCCCAGAAAAAGCGAAGGGAAATCAACATATCCTGATTTAGACCTGGTTTCATCATTCTTGCCGAACTTCCATTCATGCCGGAGAACCCTCCAAGCCAAGCCCTGTCTGCATGTGCCAACCCCGTCAGACGCCAATCTCAACGACACGCTGGCGATGCGGCCGCCCTGTAACGCCTATGGTGCGAAAGCTCAGCTTCTCCTACCTCGTCGGGGGATGAAACAGCACAGCCCCTTCCACCGCCCCTCCGCGATGGATTGCAGGGTGCTTCGAGGTTTGGGACGGAGAAGTATGTATCATGCTGGCCATCTGCTAGGTACCAGTCGTCGTCGTGTCCCAGAGCACTACCAGTAGATCTCCTCTGGCCTCCTCCCGCACTGAGGCAGACGAGTATATTATATGGTCACAAGCCGCTGGCAGCCATAATGGAGCGAGGCTTGGATACTCCATCCAGAATACGAATCCGTAAAGCATCCCGTGCCGCGGGGCTCAACGGTGCCCTAGGCTCGTAGTCTTAGCGGCACAGCTCGGCTCCGAGGTTCAGGGGTAGCAACTCCGAGGGCTCGTTTGTGGCTTGCGGGTCTCGCCGCGTCAGAGTGCGGATGCGAAACGCGCGCTCTCCACAGCGCCACCCCGTGCCTAGACGAGCACTAAACCCGCAGGATCGCGTTCCTGAACGGCTCCAGGCTTACTCCGTACTCTGTGCTGCGAAGTGCCCTGTTCTACGGAGTACTCGTACTCGTACTCGTACGAGTTCTGTCGCCCACAAGAAAGCGCGGATCCCGGAAGGAGTCTGCCATCTGCCGGCCGTTGGCGGGATCAAGGAGAAATTGGCTGCTCCTCTGGCGCCTCGCGAGGCTGCGAAATTAGACGCAAGGTACTCCGTACTCCGTACTCTTTACTGTCATGCGCACTGTACAAAACTGTCGCCCTGACGGCACTCCATGTACCTACTACCTATTCGTAGTACTAACGGAGTACAATGGAGGCTCGAGCACAGTACGAGCACGAAACCCGACTGCCAGACGACCTGCCGATCCCGCCAGCAACTTGAACTTGAAGCCACGGCGGTACTCCGTACTAGCAGTAGTAGTGAGATGGACGGATCCAGATCCATTCATAGTCGCAAGCTGCGACCATCCCTCATCTTGCCAAAACCCCCTTATTGCAGACTCGTCCCCGGGATCAGGATACGAACCTGGAACGTGGAAGGGGGCCAGGCTCGGAGCTCCGAGAGGCCATGCTGCTGCTGCTGCCCGGCCTTCGCGACGATCCGTGCAGGCGGGCCTGTTTGATTGGGTGTCGTCACGTCGCTCTGGAGGCTCGCCAGGCCCAGGAGACGAATATCTCCGCGCGTGGACCTCGATGTCCGCAGGCGATGCAGCGGGCAGGCTTGGAGGCGATGCAGCCATTTCATCCATGCCTTGGATGCATGTACGAGTACTGCTCTAACGCAGTTCTAGGAGGTATCACGCAGTACGGAAGACTACTACCTAGTACTACCTACAGGCACGAGTACTTAAACCTGGTGGTTGCCTCATCGCGGGTGGGATCTGGACGTCGCGGTACGAGTACATAGTACAGACCTACTACTACAGGTAGGTACCAGGCAGGAGCTCCCGTGATCACTTCAAGCTCTTTCCTGCATCGCCCGCCGGCCGCGTCACGACCTCGAGCCCAGCCGCTCCTGCCTCTTGACGAGACACTGACACCGGATCCGAGTACAACGACGAGGTTGCCGAGTCCCAAGATTCAGACGAGAAGGAGCACCCTCGTCTCATCCCAGGGATTCTATCTGTACATCTACGAGTAGTACTCTGTACCTCCCCTGCCCGCAGTCCCTGGGGTGTCGGCAAGGTCCAGATACAGGAACGGGTACGAGTACATCGCGCCTGCCCTCTCAATCTGCCGAACGCTGTGATCGCTGCCAGTGCGACTTGCGACTTCCTTCTTCCGCTTCTAGGGTCTCATAGGATCTCGCGGTCCTTCTTTCCCATTCTCTCGCTTTTCCTCCCCATCTTCTCTTCTTCCTCTTCTTCCTCTTCTTTTCCTCTTCTTTTCCTCCTCCTCCTCCTCCTCCTCCTCCTCCTCCTCCTCTTCTTGTCCTCTTCTTGTCCTCTTCTTTTCCTCTTCTTTTCCTCTCCCCCCCCCCTTCCCCTCCTCCTCCCCCTCCTTCCACCCCTCAAACACCCTCGCATGCACATTCATCCCTCGATTCTCAACCCCCACCCCCGTCCCATCTTGAGTGCCCACGCTCGAACCTGACTGGAGTCCATCCCTCGTCACCCCAAGTCTTACGCCTCCATCTCAGCGCTGCTCGCTCCTGCATCAGACATCTCGGCTTTCGCTTCTCCTGCTTCGCTCCATCCCGACGACCGTCCATCTTCTCGCTTCCTATCCGCTATCCGCCATCCGCTGTTCGCTCGTCTCGCCTCTCGCCTCTCGCCTCTCGCATCCGGTCCTTCAGCTCCTCGCTCGACGTTCTCCTATCCCACGCCAACTCAGCTCAAGTACGCCGATTTCGTTTTGAATGCGTGTCCGCGAGACATCCCGCGCTTCTCCTCACCAAGCACCGGGCTGCGGATATCGTCGATATACTGTTGAGTATATCTTCTGATATCCCCCCCCTTGTTCACAGCGTTTTCATATGCAAGCCATCTCCGCCGCGACAGAATACCAACCTTATCGAAGGATGAGTTACGGTCCGGACTCCCAGAAGCGGGGCTTCTCGACGCGGCTCTTGATCTCGTACGCCTTCGATTGGGTCGTCCTTCTCGTCTTCGCTGGCATTGGCGCTTACCTGAGCCAAATCACTCCAAACAAGCGACCCTTCTCCCTAATAGACCCTAATATCTCGTCAGTCCCGGCCCCATCCCCGTCCCCGGCCCTCGTCTCTGACATGCATTCCCCCGCGCGCTCTCCCGGTCTGACATGCATGCCTGAGAGCTTCGAGAAGCCCTTGACCACGACCCTACGGTATCTATACTCGTACACTGAGCTGACAAACGCCTTGTTCCTACTAGATTCCCCGTGACCGAACATGAGACAGTTCCGAACTGGCTGCTCGTCGTCCTGTGTGCCGGCGTTCCTGTCGTCGTCATTTTCATAGTGTCCATCATCTTCGTCCCCGGAGCCACGGTCCCCAAGGGCACCCCCAAGGCGCTGATATGGAGACGGAAGCTGTGGGAGCTGCACATTGGCTGGCTCGGCCTGCTCATGTCCGTCGGCGCCGGCTACTTCTTCATCAGCGGGATCAAGAACATGTGCGGCAAGCCCAGGCCAGACATGCTTGCGAGATGCATGCCCGACCTAAAAAACGCCGCCGAGTACGCCATCGGAGGGTTCCCCGGCGAGTCCTCCATCAGCAACGACATCGGACAGCTCTACTCAGCTGCCATCTGCACGCAGACAGACAAGGCCAGGCTCAATGACGGCTTCCGCAGCTACCCGAGCGGTCACGCCGCCTCCTCGGCCGGCGGTCTGATCTACCTCTCGCTCTTCCTTGCCAGCAAGTTCTCCGTCACGTTCCCCTTCGTCGCCCGTGACGCCCTCTCCTCGGACCATTTGGTGCACACCGCGTTTCCGACCAGGCGATCCCTGCCCACCCTCGACCCTTATGAGCGCGAGGCCACGTCGGCCCTGACCGGGTCCAAGATCAGCTCCGGAAACGCCAGGCACAACTCCAACATCCTGTCGCTCCGCCGCCAGGCCGCCGCGCCCCCTGTCTACCTCCTCGTCGCGACCGTCGCCCCCTTCTGCCTGGCCATCTTCATCTCCGCGTCGCGGTGGTTTGACTTCCGCCACCACGGCTTTGACATTCTGTTCGGCTTCATCATCGGCATCACCACCGCGTTCTTCAGTTTTCGATACTATCATTTGCCGATCACGATGGGCGCCGGCTGGGCGTGGGCCCCTCGGAGCGAGGATAGGGCCTTCTGGGCCGGCGTCGGGCGCTTGGGATATGTCAGCGGGCGGGATCGATTCGAAGGCTCCGGGGACGACGACTCCCAGAACGCCCGCCTGACGACGTTCCTTGCGGCCGGCGCCGGCGCCGGATCCGAGGGCCTCACGCAGCGGTCGGGCAGCCACGAGGACGTCGAGCTGAGAGACCTGGAGGCGCAACGCAATCATGGGCTGTGATGTTGACCAAGATTTTCCCGTTATCAGCTGTGTCTAAAAGGTTTACATCATGGGGTGCAAGACGACGAGGGTAGGTGTTGAGAATCCATGTCCATATATCTTTGGCGGAATTTTTGTCAGGGGCAATCGATGACGAGGAAAACTTGTGCGTTTTCGAATGGGAACTGGGCGGCATGGCCCCAGGAACCTGCATGACATTGCGATCGAGAGGATGAATCGAAAGCAGGGAGCAAGAGAGGTGCTAGGACGAGATCTGTCTTGGTTTTTTTGTCGCAGCGTTTAAGATACCATTAAAAGGGTCGAGAGATGTGCCACAAGGCAAGTGACATGTGACTTCATATTCATATTTGTGACGCGGTGCTTGTCTTCTAGCATGGCGGAACGGGTGAGGATGGTGTATATACTCCATAGATCTTAACGAGCAATTCGCTGTGACCTAGTAGTACTATTTGCTATTTTTTTTGGTTGTCTCGACCGTCATCCATCGTGATACCCATTCCCGGAAGCAAGAACGCCTGAAGTGCCCCGCCTGTCCCATCAAACTGGTTCCCCGCCCCATCTAGCTGTGATAGTTGAAGAAGCTGATGACAAAGGACATGAATGAGACGACAAAGGAAAAAAAGAAAAAAAGAGAAGAAAAAAACACGTGAGCTCAGGAGAGGAAGAGGAACGGTAAAGGAAGGGAAGAGGAGAGAAGAGAGGCAGGCCCATGCATGCAAGCATCACCGTTCACATCGGCGCCTCCGCGAGGCCCACCCTCCCATCCACCATCAACTCCCCATCCCGCTGCTGCTGCTGCTGCTCCTCCTCCTCCTCGTCCAACTCCCCCCCCACGCCCCCCGCGCCGCCGCCCCCCTGCTGCTGCTGCTGCTGCTGCTGCTGCGTCATCAGCATCATCATCTCCTCCTCCTCCTTGAACCCGGAGTCGACGTCGATCTTGCGCAGCCTGCGGCGCATGTCGTCCCTGCGGACGGACTGCCAGCGGACGAGGGCGGCGGCGGCGTGGACCTTGAAGCCGTAGACGCGGGGCACGTAGCGGTCGATGGATTTGGCGGGGACGAGGGCCGGGTAGACCTGGAAAAGGATGTTGTGGAAGGAGGTGCCGAAGTAGGCGCCGTCGATGGAGGCGTGGCGGGAGGATTTTGGGTTGTAGATGTCCTCGCAGCGGGCGCAGTAGAGCTTGACGGGTTTGAGGGCGGGGACGTCGGAGAGGCCCATGGGGAGGAGGGGGTGGGAGTGGCAGTTTACGCGGGGGCATTTGCCGAATTCTGCTTTTTTGTATTTCTCGAGCTGGGAGAGGGTTAGCTTTGAGGTGAAGGAACGGGTGGGAGGCGGGGCTAGAAGGAAGAAGGGGGGAAAGGGGGGCAGGAAGAGGGGTCCCAGATACATGCAGAGAGGGGAGAGGGGAGAGAGAGAGGGAGAGTGAAAGGGGGGATGAACGAGGGAAGATAGATCGACGGGAGGGCCTACCATCTTCGTGAGACCGCGGGTGGTGACGATGTAGCGTGCGTGGACCAGGCCATACAGATGCCGAGCCGACTTCTCGATCGTCTCGCGCATCTCGTCGTCGCAGTCGAGGTCGAAGACGTCGGTGACGAGCTCGAGCGCATACTGGTAGTACTGGACCTCCGTGTTAAGGCCCGTGAGGTTGAAGCGGTCGGTGAGGTACTCCTCGTCGATTTCGCAGAAGTACTCGTTCCCCCTCGACGAGATGAACTGGGATTGAAGGTTAGCGGGCTCGCGGACTCGCGGACTCGCGGACTCGACGACGAAAATCTGGGGTATGGCCGGGGTGTGCCGGGTGTTTTTTTTTGTCGCATGGCTGACATCTATCTGGTGTATTTGTGTCCTTGCTTGCTTGCGCTGGCTCGTTTTGATGAGATCCGTCTCTGGCCCGTCCCTGGACGTGGGCCTCGGGGGAGGGTACGCGTAGGATGAGGTACAGGCTGGGTGGAGGATGGGGGAAGGCATCTGAGGCAGGGCGGGTAGGAGGGGGGAGAAGGGGGAAGGATAGGGAAGAGATGGGGAGGAGAACGAGGAGAACGAGGGGGATGAGGAGGAGGAGGGGGAGAAGAGGACGAGGACGACAAGACATACCCAGTCCCGCCAGTAGCTCGTGTAGTCGCTGTCCGACTCGCTGACGTAGTCCTCCATCTCGAAGCACGGCCTGTCCCGTAGATGGACGACGCGGACTCTGTCTTGCTTTCTCAGCTTCTCAGAAGAGAGAGGGGGCAGCAGTATTGGAGATCGGGTCGATGGGGTCCCGGGAGGCGCTGTCTGCGCGTGGCGCTGCTTGGCCGACTTCGCGCGGGGAGCTTGTTCACGGCGGGATCGGCTGGCGATATTTTTTTTTTTTTCCTTCGAAGGGTT
>NIGD01000008.1:237569-250805 GCA_003055185.1 Escovopsis sp. TC
CCCCCCTCCCCCCTCCACCTTCTTGTCCAGCGCATGCAGGATGATCAGGTACCCGCTCGCCGTCTTGAGCGACCCCCGCTGCAGGGACTCCTCGAACAGCTCCCCCGGCGGGGGCAGGTACGCGAACAGCGTCTTCCACTGCCGCATCTCCGTCTTGCGCGTGCACTGCACCACGATGTCGAGGTACTCCCGCCGCGACGACAGCAGCGACAGCACGCGCGGCAGCACGGCCTCCCCCGGCGGCGGGCACGTGTCCGCCTCCTCGTCGAGCACGCGGTGCAGCAGGATCTCGAGCCCGTGCGGCAGGTACGCGAGGGACTCGTAGTGCGCGGCCAGGGCGAGCGCGTCGGCCGTCTGGTTGCGGCCGAGGTAGAAGCGCAGGACCTCGGGGAGGAAGAGGTGCGTGCGGATGGCGAAGTGGAAGAAGGAGAAGTTGACGTCGCGGCGCTGCACGAGGTCCGACTCGACGCCCAGGACGATGCCCTTCTCGAGGAGGATGGAGAGCGGGTAGAAGTCGACGGTGAGGGAGAAGGGCGCGGGGAGGTCCTTGCCCGCGTGGTCGGTGGCGGCGGCGAGGACGTCGTTGATGTTGGACCAGGCTTTGACGACGGTGCCGTCGAAGAGCCAGAGGGAGTCGCGCAGGGCGGGGGGGCCGTACGGAGGCACTGTTGTCAGGCTGTCTCTTGGCTGGTGCTGGTGCTGGTGGTGTTGTTGGTGGTTTTGGTGGTTTTGGTGGTATTGCTGGTGGTGGTGGTGGTGGTGGTAGTAGTCGGAATGCCCCGCGTTGAGCAACGGCTGGTCCCTCATGCTCGCGTGGTACTCGACGTTCTGCGCTATCGCCCGCATGTCGTACTTGAGGTGGCCCTCCTCGTTGAGCGACGGGCTCAGCAGCACCAGCTTCCCGTCCACGAGGAAGATGACCGACGCTACGGCCACGTCCTGCGACGGGTCCCCGTCGACCAGCTGGCTCTCCGGCAGGATCCAGCTCAGCCCGCGCACCCTGGCCGGCGACCGCACGATCCCGTGGAACGCGATCTGCCCGACCTGCACGAGGCGCACCGAGGAGGAGCCCGCGAGCGGCACGAACAGGAAGTGGTACAGCAGGTTCTCGTGCGTGTAGACGAGCAGCGAGTCCTCGGCCGACGTCGTCACCAGCACCACCGGCGCCGGCAGCCGCTCCGCGTGCAGCACGAGCGCGCTGTCCAGCGCGGTCTCGCGCGAGTACAGCCGGATCTCGCTCGCGCCGGCCTCCTCCACCGCCGCGACGAGGATGTGCTGCCACCAGCACATGCCCCCGCGCACCTGAAACTGGTTCTCGGACGCGTCGTCGCCGAACGTCTTCCAGCGCCCGCTGTTGACGCTGTAGTGCGCGAGGCCCCGCCGGCCCGCCACCGCGACGTACCGCCCGTCCGGCGAGATGACCGTCTGCCGGATCGGCCACTGGTTCAGCAGGTACGCCGAGGGCACCTTGGACGTGTGCCACAGGAAGGGCTCCGCCGAGATGCTCGTCAGGTCCGGCAGGTCGTAGCCCCGGTACACCATGATGCTCGTCGGCGTCTGGAGCACCGTGCGGAAGACGTTGGCGTCGCTGTAGCAGCCCGTGACGGCGTTCCGCGCCATCTCGAGCGACCAGATGGCCTCGTGCCGCCGCCCGACCATGAGGATCTCGGAGCCGCTGCCGATCCACGACGCGCCCGACACGCCCGTCAGCCACTGCTCGCCGTTGCTGCTCGACAGGCTCGGCTCCGCGCCGAAGCTGTTGCTGCCGAGCTTGCCGAACATGCTCCACATGCACCACCCCTTCTCGAAGCCCGCGAACAGGCAGTACCCGTCCGGCGAGTAGCACAGCGCCGTCAGCGCGCCCGCGTTGGACACCGACGTCGGGATCGCGTGCGTGTGCGAGTGCGGGATGTGGCCCGTGTAGTCCCGCACCGAGTACACGTGGATCGTCCCGTCCGAGCAGCCCACCGCGATGAGCGAGAAGCGCGCGTTGATGACGGCGCGCACCGAGTGGCCCTTGCCCGGCGCCTGCGGCACGTGGAAGCAGTAGCCCTTGAAGAGCCGCTTGCTCTCGGAGTTGCCGTCCGCCACCTCCCCGGCCCCGGTGGACGACGCGGGCCGCTGGTGGCGCTGGACCGCGTACGCCCGCCCGTCGCTCGTGATCCACGTCGTCAGGTTCATGGGCCGGTCGTGCGTCATCTCCACGATGGACACCCGCTTCTCCACCCAGCCCATGCGGCTCATGATCTCCGTCCGCGTCTGATTCCCCGCGGCGTCTGGCGTCCAGCGGATGCACTGCACGGCGGCGGGTTTCCTCGTCGCGACGATGAGCTCGTCGTCGAGCGCCAGCGCGCTCTCGATGCCGGCGTCCACCTTGATCACCATGCGGAAGCGCACGCTCACGTCGCGCACCCCGACGCCCTCGCCGGGGCCCCACAAGATCTCCTCGGGGCGCAGGTTGCCGTGCACCCCGCTGAGGCTTTGCTTCCTCCGCTGCACGTGGTGGTGGTGCGCGAAGTGCGGCTTGTAGACTCGGGACTCGCCGTCCGTCGCGATCGAGTACGTGATGAGATACCCCTTGGATGTGTGGACCACGAGGATGGCGGAATCGGGTCGCAGCAAGAGATTGACGTTGGTCCCGTATGCCTCGAGAGAGGAGTCGGATCGCACGACCAGGGCAAGTATGACGGCAGGCTTCACAAGTAGTCAGTCAGTCATATGATACACTGCAGCTGGTGTGCCTTCCATTCTCTCCCACTTTGTCCTTACCTTGGTCTGCCACAGAGTAATGGAGGTCGCCGTGATAACGACGAATATGTGACCCGTACGAGAGACGCGCAGTGCCAGCACCGGGTCCCTCAGCGGCGCCCTTCGAACGCCTCCATCGTGGTTCTTGGCCGCATCGCTATCGACATCCGGCGTGTTCTCGAAGCGATCGACCCGTTTGATGGCCGGCGTGGCCGGCGTGATCGGGGTCAGCGGAGAGAGCTGGGTGTTGAGGTCCTCCTGGCTGTTGGTCGTCGTCGCCGAGGCGAGGGACTGGACGCTGGAGGCGGGAGGGGAGGGCGCATGGGAGCTGGAGGTCTCGCCCAGGTCATCGTGGGAGACGAAGATGGTCGGCTCGGTCGTTTTGCTGCTGCTGCTGCTGCTCGCGGCGTAGATGCGTGGTGTTCCCAAAGGCCAGTACATGATGGAGGACTGGAGTCTCTTCGGACTAGAACCGTAGGGTCCGACCAAGCACTCCCTCTTCTGATACTACTCCCTCTGCTTGTTCCCTTCCCTCCTCTGCCCTTCTTCACTCTCGTCTCCTCCACCTCCTCCACCGCCGCCTCTTATCCGTCGTCGTCGTTGTCGTCGTCGTCGACAGCCGTTCGAGTCCTTCTCTTTCTCCTACCTCGTCGGCGCACTGTCCAGTGTCGAGGGTTCAAAGCGCAGATCCCGAGTCATTTCCTCGCGCGACGGATGGCATGGACGTGGAGAGGGTGCTTGCAATGCGACAAGGAGCGCGCATGGATGAACACGGCATGATGCAGGCGCCGCAGCAGCCAAGCGAGGCAGTCAGACAATGGAAGCGTCAGCCAAATCTGTCGAAGCTGTCGAGGGTTGTCGAGAGTGTCGTCGCTGCGATCGGCCGACCTGGCATCTGGCCTGCTGAGGTAATCAAGAGGTGTCCCTCAATTGGATGAGGACTGAGGTACGGAGTACTCCGTACTCAAAACTTGTCATTCAACGAAGTCCATCTCGCATGAGGTAATCAGACAAAAAAGGCTGCAAGATCACGGGACTCGGGCAATCCCCGACCGCGCTATCCCTTTTCTGGTCTCCGTATCCGCACAGTAAAACATGCGCATCACAGGCCCCTGCCCGACACTGTGCGGGCCGGGACCCTGGCCCAAAGCTTCATGGGGAAGGCGCAGGGCTCGAGCTGGATTCGCGGGGCAAGAGCGGCTACAATCGGGGGAGCTTGAGAGGTCCCGATTGCGGTGACATTCAAGCAGTTCGTACGATCCATTGACTCAAATTGGAAGTTACCGCATGCAAATGCTCCGAGCTGCGTGCTCCGAATGCCCTGAATCCTCACCAAATGTCATTCTCTTTGTCAACAATATCGCGCCCTCCTCGGTCTTCGGCCCAGTCGACCGCGGTAAGTCACTCGATCTCGTCCGGAGACCCGAGCGCCCCCAAATGGGGCAAGAGCGCAGGCGCAAGACCGGTCGCTGCATCGCACCTTCCTCCATGCGTTGGTGCTGTGAATGCATCTTGGGTCGCACCTTCCCCTGATCTCTCAACCTTCTGACCCCCCCCGGCCTCCTCGACCTCTTTGACCTCCGGAACCTCCTCATCCTCCTCGACGTCCTCAACCTCCTCAGCCCTTTCAGCCTCCTCTGATCACCACGTCGACGCGATCCCTTCTGGACCTCTGTCATCCACCTCGGTCCAACAGATTGTCTGACTCGCAAAGCAGTACGGCCAGTCATACGTTGTCGTCATCGACCAACATACTTTCCAACTCCACATGCATGCATGCATCGGCTCGCGTTACGAGACATCGCGCAGCGTCATCATCCGACGATAGAGCATCAGGGAACGCTTCGGCAACTGACCGCGAGCTTGAGCATCCGTGACCCCCGACCCTTCGAGCTATAAGTCTGCGTCTGCTGCCTTCCTACGCTCCAGGTCGTGCTCAGAATCTCATTGCCTTCCTTGACCAATCCTCGATCTCCTGTGCCGTTTTGCCAGCTCCTCGCGCTCGTTCTTCCCGTCTTCCTCGCCGGCCCCTCTCCTGCACTTCCTCCTCATCGATATCGTCGATCGCAGACATGTCTTCAATCGCGAGGCCTGCTCGGCTTCCGGCCCTGAGACTCCTTCCGAGCTCGGCCAGGACCATAGCCAATGCGCGCCGATCTATCCACTCCAGATCCAGCCTCAAGGGCGCACAGGCTGCCCGAGCCGTGCAAACTCCCGTGCATGAGCACGGTTCTCGCTCGATTCTCACTGAGATCGCCGACAGAAGAGCCAGGGCGGGCAAATTTGTTGCCGGCGTCGCTGCCGCCTCGACCAGTGACATGTTCAAGGGACCCGTAAGTAAAACCATGGGCTTGGGAGCCCAAGCGGCGCTCGTCATAGGAGATCACCTTGCTAACGGGCCTTGCTACTTTCTTTGCGCGCTGAAGCAAACAAATAAACCAAAAGCAAGACGATGGGATGGTTAGCTGCCTTCCAGCCTGCCTTGCATTTCTTCGCAGCTAACCCATGGGTAGACCACCTTACCCGCGAAAGCTTATCTCGGGAGCCCTGCACACTCAAAAAAGCAGCCAAGTTTCTCAAGCAGCCTGGCATCCTCTCTCTCTGCGGCGGATTGCCCTCGAGTGAACTCTTCCCCTTTTCCGAGATCAACATGAGGGTACCTATGCCCTCGACCGGGTTCGGTCCGGCCGAGAAGACGGTCTGCATCGGCAAATACGATGTCCGAGACAGAGACGGCACTTACGACTTGTCTATCGCACTCAACTACGGCCAGGCCACAGGGTCAGCGCAGATGATTCGGTTTCTCACCGAACACACGGAAATCATCTGCCAGCCACCCTATGCCGACTGGGGAGTTTGCCAGACAATTGGCAGCACGGGGGCGCTTGAAGAGGTCCTCCGCATGTTCCTAGACAAGGAGCGCGGTGATTCTGTGTTGACCGAGGCCTTCAGTTTCACCACGGCTCTGGAGACCATCTCCCCGCTGGGTGTCAAGACCTTTGGATTACCCATTGACGAACAGGGCCTCATTCCCGAGGCCATGGATGAGCTCCTGAGCGGCTGGGACGCAAAGGCTAAGGGGGCCAGGAAACCGCACCTTCTCTATACTGTCCCGTCCGGCCAGAATCCGACAGGAGCGACCCAGGGAGAGGCGAGGAGACGGGCCATCTATGCGGTTGCGCAGAAGCACGACCTCTACATCATCGAAGACGAGCCGTATTACTTTCTCCAGATGCAGCCATACACGAGCCGCCACGGACCAGCCGCTCCTCCTCCGCGCAATGTCCACGAGTTCGTCGCGTCGCTCATACCCACATACGTCAGCATGGATGTCGACGGCCGGGTGGTGCGGCTGGACTCCTTTTCCAAGGTCCTGGTCCCCGGATCGCGACTGGGGTGGATCGTCGCATCAGAGCAGATTGTTGAGCGCTACCAGCGCCACGCCGAGGTTGCCAGCCAAGGACCCAACGGCTTCGCGCAGGTCATCATCCATAAACTGCTGGACGAGACGTGGGGCCACGAGGGTTATCTGCAGTGGTTGATGAAGCTGCGGCTGGACTATACGAAGAAGAGGAACGCGCTGCTGGCGGCGTGCGAGGACCATCTCCCGATGGATATTGTCAAATGGACACCGCCCGCTTCCGGCATGTTTGTGAGTTCCAAACCCACCTGTTTTCCCCTCCTATTCTGCCCCCGCATCCGATCAAACTGTGAAGACGATTCCAGGGGCTGACCTGAACGGCGTAGCTATGGCTCAATGTGGACATCTCTTCACACCCACAAGCCGGCAAAAAGTCCATCCAAGAGATTGAGCAAGAGATCTTTGACGCTTGCCTCGAGAGCAATGTCCTGCTCGCCCGCGGATCCTGGTTCATGACGGAGAAGGATAAGCCCCTGACAGAGCTTCACTTCCGCACGACGTTTGCGACGGCAACCGAAAAGGAGATGGACACTGCCATTGAGAGATTTGGGAAGGCTCTTCGGGACAGCTTTGCCCGGTGAGAGACCGGCCGAACTTCAGGGAGGACTTCTGTTGTGGTAAGGCAGATTTGCGCTGGGTGACGCAAAGCCCATGTATATCGGAAGACTGGAGGAGTTGATATATTTGACGAAGCTATGACTGCGACGAGAACATACTATGAATTTCATTCAATATCGATCATCAGCATTCTGGACTCCAAGGAGCACATTCATCAGTGTATCGTGGACTTTGAAGAAGACGAGGCTGCGTCGAGTGAAAGGGGGTGGCGCTTAGTCATCACTGATTACTTATCGGGGAGCCAGATCTGCTTACTAAGTCAGGCCATCGTCGACGATCTGGCACGGACCTGATTGGTCTCGCTACCCTGGAGGTCGTGTTCTTTTTTTGCCACCCGACTGACTTTGGCACGTGACCCCTTTCTCTGCCCATCCTTCATGTTCTGGCTAATGTTCCGATAATGTCAGATTGAAGAACTTCATCACCCTCACCACTGGCCGCAAACCATCCACCGTACGACCCTTACCGCCCTGTGAAGCAACTCGCGAGGACGCACGTTGCTGCTGCAAGCTCCTATCGACCGCGCGCTCAAAAAATTGACAGCACGCGAGGACAGCTCCCTTTTTCCCCCTCTCGACAATCCTGACATCGGGATCACGAGGGCACTTCGAAGAGAGATCGAGCCATCAGCGGGTCACACGAACGCATCTTCCAGGCTGGGAGCGAGCGAGTCCCGACCTCTCCATCAGGCGCCCGGATCGCCCAACACCGTCGTCACATCGTCGAACTTATCGAATCGGGAGAGAACACTCTCGCCCTTTTTTTTACAAGCATCCTCGACGCGATGACTGTGGAGATCACACTCAATACTCCCCTCGCGGAGGCCCTCAACGCCGCGATCCAGCCCAAACTGGTCGAGGTGGGTTGGGGCACGGGCGGCGAGGACGATTCGGCGCTGTCGGAGTACATCATCCTGATGCTGGTGAACGGCAAGTCGCAGGACGAGATCACCAGCGAGCTGTCTAACGACCTGCTCAATCTCGCCCCGAACGACCCGGTCGTGATTGATTTCACCAAGTGGCTCTTCGACCAGATTCACAATCTCAGTTCACAAGGCCAGAATGGAGGAGCTGGCGGCGGAGGAGGGATGGGAGAAGGAGGAATGCCAGATATGATGTCTGGTGAGGGCGGAGCGTCCGGCGAGATGGACGCGGAGATGGGGTCTCAGGATGCTTCCGAGATGGCTGCGTAAGACATATCCCCCTTGCTGTTGGTGTGGACAGGAAACTGACAGTATCATCATCATGACAGACCCACAGGCCCGCGGTCGATGCGGAACGGCAATAGCTTTCGAGGCGGTCGAGAAAAGCGCATGTTCAACAACATCAACAAGTCGATGGACCGATCGGCCGATAGCGTGCTCCATCGGGTCCGCCAGACCGGCAACGAGAGGATCAACACACACGCGCGGGGGCCTCCAGCCGGCCCTCGACTCGGTCCCGGCGGCCGGCCACCACGGATGATGAACGGCCCGCCGAACATGAACAGCCGAGGCATGATGCCTGGAGGGATTCCCGGAGGGCTGCCAGGGGGAATGCCGCCAGGAGGAATGCCCGGTGCGCCTGCTCCTGGTTTCGGCCAGTGGCCGATGACAGGCCAGCCGCCCAACCAGATGGACGTCATGGCTATCCTCGAGCAGCAAAGCCAGATGATGCTCGAGCTCTCACAACAGATGATGAATGGCGGGCCGCGGGGCTATGGACAGCAGCAGCGGCGGGGCAAGTCGCTGTTCGAGAGGACACAGAACCCGCGCCACAAGGACGGCAACTTCCGCCGGCAGCACAACAACAACCCCCACCCGCAGCACCCGCACCAGCAGGGCCAGGGTCCGAACCCGAATCAGGGCGACGGAAGCTTGGACGACGCGACGATGGAGAACGGCGAGGGCGGCGAGGACATGGACATGTCCGGCGGGAAGCGAGAGCCGCCAAACCCCGACGAGACGGTGTGCAAGTTCAACCTGTACTGCACGAACAAGGACTGCAAGTACGCGCATCAGTCTCCCGCGGCGCCGCCGGGATCGTCGGTGGACGTTACGGACGTGTGCAACTTCGGCGCGGCGTGCAAGAACCGAAAATGCGGGGGGCGGCATCCGTCGCCGGCGGCGCGGCTGGCGCACCAGAGCGAGCAGGACTGCCGGTTCTTCCCCAACTGCCAGAACCCGCGGTGCGCGTTCCGGCACCCGTCGATGCCGCTGTGCCGCAACGGGGCGGACTGCTCGACGCCCAACTGCAAGTTCACGCATGTGACGACCAAGTGCAAGTTCAACCCGTGCATGAACCCGACGTGCGCATTCGCGCACGAGGAGGGCCAGCAGGGCGGGTTCAAGGACAAGGTGTGGATGCCGGACGAGCAGGAGCATGTGAGCGAGAGGAAGTTTGTGGACGACAGCGCGGCGGAGGAGTATGTGCAGCCGGAGGTGGAGGTGGAAGCCGAGGTTGTTGTTTGAGCCACCCCCCCCCCAAAAAAGAAGGAAATCAGAAGGGGAACATCATCACATGTTACGAAGGAGGGAAAAGGTCGGCCACTTGGTGGCGGCATTTGAGTGATGCATCTCAAGGCCCAGCAGGACGACAAATTTCTGTGCCAGTTGGGTGAAAAGGGGGAATCGGAGACTTCGGCCAGGGCGGACGCTGGAAGGAATGGATCCAATGGGGATGTGAAATGGAACCTGTTGGCTTAGAGAAGGCCTGTATTTTTAGGTGCTGCCACTTTGCACGTCTTTGTTGGGAGGGCATTGGACGGCGTTTTCGTGTTCCGGTTTATGGAGATGGACAGAAGAGAGAAGAGACAGGACCTTGCTCGGGGGGCTTCTCGTCTATGTTTGTTCGATTCACGGAACTATAGGGAGGGCGAGGGGGATAGGGGACAGGGAGTGGGTGTCTTGCGCTAAGAAGCAAATGGAATGGATGGCTCGGTTGTGTCACTGTCAGCACGTCTGTACTCATATCACTCTTTCTCGGTGTTCAATGAGGAGAACCTTGAAGATGAGGAGAACCTTGAAGCAAATGGTTCGGAGTAGGTGAAGTGAGTCCGTCGTGAAGGCATCACCGTGATGACTAAGCAGACCCGACGGGAACGTCATCGAACAGCTTCAACGTCGACTTCAACCGAGGATTGGACTTGGACTTGGAATTGGATTCAACATCTTCGCCTTCGACGTCCTCTTCTTTTCCGCCGGCAGCGGCGAACGAGCGAGCAAGTGAGAAAGACAGCAAGCAAGCAAGGTTGCAAACAAGGTTGCAAGCAAGGCTGCAAGCAAGGGCGCGAGGATATCAGAGAGAAAGAAGGCAGAGAAAGAAGAGGAGAAAGGCGAAGAAGCAAGAGAGGAACCAGGCAGATAAGGACAAGAGAAAGGAGACGAAGGACAGAAGGTTATAAGGCCAAGCAGGAAGATAGCATTGAGGCAAAGAAGAAGAGCTGAAGGAGGCGAAGAAGCAAGAGGGGAACAAGGCCAAGGACGAAAGGAAGAAGACGAGGAAGCGAAAGAAGAGAGGAACAAGGCGAAGAAGGAAGAGAGGATTAGCAACACCATGCGCAACTGAGACCGATCTCGACATGGGCCCACGGCGCGCAAACGATGCTGTCGTCGCATCGCTTCAATTCGGCAGCGCCACAGTCCGCTTGTTCATGAGGATGAGATGGGGGGGGAGGCGGGTGTTCGGGACACAGCTTGACTCATTCACGCCGGGAGGATGTGCCGGGCGGCGGGGTTTTGCGGGTCCGCACCCACGGGCAGGCGGTGCGATGACCCATGAAAGACGATGCGGTGGGCGCTCGGGATCGGCTCCCCAAGCCACGGGGGTTCGGGCCCTTCAAGGCGGGTATATCCACAAGCTCGGGGAGGTGCACACAGGAGTTGGGCGGAGAGCGTTCTCTTCAACTTCAGACACCCCCGACGGTCCCAACATCGCCATCATCGGGGGCGGGCTGACGGGCTTGACGGCGGCATACTACCTGGCGAGGGAGCTTCCCCCCGGGGCGAAGCTCACGCTGCTCGAGGGCGGTGATCGGCTGGGCGGCTGGATCAAGACGGATCGGGTGCCGGTGGATGTGGATGGCGTGAGGGGCGTGGTGAGCTTTGAGAGGGGGCCGCGGACGCTGTCGTCGTTGAGTAGGAGTACGTGGCGGTTTGACGACCTCGTGCTGTATGATCTGGTTAGTTTCCCCTCGGCCCCTGCTTGAGACTACAGCTACACAGGGAGAAGAAGAGAGTTCCCTTGTTGGAGACTCACGCGTGAAGGAGGAGGGAAGAGAGTTTGCTCGTTGGAGACTCACGCGGGAAGGAGAAGAGGCAGAAGGGTTTGAAGACTGACGACAGCCTTGGCAGGCCATCAATCTCGGCCTCAAGCTCCACATGCCCCGCGACCTGCCCCGCTACATCTTCTACCCCGACCACCTCGTTCCCCTCCCACCCTCCATCTCCCTCGCCCGCCTCGTCCAGGAACCCCTGTTCCTCGAATCCGTCCTCCCCGCGCTCGGCTTCCTCCTGCGCCGCCCCCTGCGCGGCCAGCCTCCCCCTCCCCTGGCAGACGAGTCCCTCGACCTCTCCGTCTCAGAGTGGGTGCGCAGCATCACGGGCGGTCGCACCATCGCCGACAACGCCGTCTCGGCGCTGCTGCACGGGATCTACGGCGGGGACGTGGACCGCCTCAGCGCGCGGTGCGTGTTGGAGAACATGTTTTACGCGTATTATGCGAGGAGCGGGGGGGGGACAGCGGGAGGAGGGAGTGGAAATAGGGGGGCGGGAGAGCCGTGCAAGGCGATGCCACCTGCTGAGGAGAGGTTGCTTGCGAGCCTGGCGCACGATGAGGAGATTCAACGGCTGGCGCTCAAGCCGAAGGGCTCGTTGCTGCATTTTGGCCCAGAGGGGATGGAAAGCTTGCCGCTTGCGTTGGCGGATGCGCTGCGGGGCCAGCCGAATGTGAGGATCGGGCTGAACGAGCCGGTGCTGGAGATGAAGCCTTTAGAGGACGAGCGACTCGAGGTGAGTTCATACATCCATCCCCTCTCCCATGAACTCCCACCCCCTATACCTACGGAGGCAAAAGCCTGCGTCGTCCAATAGCTTCTTGTCCTTTGACTGCTCCCTCCTTCTGACATACCTCCACTGCAGCTCACCACCCTCCGCAACCACTCCCGGCACACCCAAACCTTCGACAAAGTCATCTCCACCCTCCCCAGCAAATCCCTCGCCAGGATCGCCCCCCGCCTCGCCGCCCTCGACGCCCTCGAGGCCGTCTCCATCATGACCGTCAACCTCTGGTACCCCGACCCGGCCATCAAGCCCCCCGGCCTCGGCTACCTCATCCCGCGCTCCGCCCCCCCCGCGCTGAACCCCGAGCGCGCGCTCGGCGTCTTCTTCGACTCGGACGTGGGCCTCGCGGCCCATGCCGAGCCCCCGGGCACGAAGCTCTTTGTCCTCATGGGCGGGCACTACTACGACTCCACGTCCAGCATCCCCTCCCCCGAACAGGCCATCACCCAGGCCAAAGCCCTCCTCGAGCGCCACCTCCACATCCCCCGCTCCACCCCCTGCTTCGCCATGGCCCGCCTCGCCACCGACTGCATCCCCCAGCACCACGTCGGCCACCTCGCCGCCCTGTCCCGCCTCGCGGCGCAGCTGCGCGCCCAGTACGCGGGCCGGCTCGCCGTCGCGGGCGGCTCGTACGCCAAGATCGGCGCCATGGGCGCCATGCGCGGGGGGCACGATGTCGCGCGTGCGGTGCTCGAGGAGCTCCGCGGGGATGGCTTGAACGGCACGGGGCTGGAGTGGCTGGAGGAGGTGGGGGAGCAGGTGAGGCTGCCTCTGTCTATGATTCCCGTGAGGCGGTTCGCCAGGCAGGGGGGGAGGTAAGCCTGCGCAGGGAAGGATGTGAGCGCCCTTTTGTGCAGGAAAGGAGGTGATCGGGCTGGTCTGTGGATGTCTGCGGAGGAGGTCGGGGAGATGTACATGGACCATGTAGGAGCTTCTACAACCGTACATATCACGGTAGGAAATCATCCATGTGTTTTGACGCGGCGCCAACGATATCTGCATACAGATACACGTCCTGCTGTCCGCCGCTCCCCCGTGCCATCCACAGCACTGGAAACCCGTTTGATTCGAACGCCCCAAATCCACAGTCACGAATGAAGCCCCTATTCCATCCTGGCCGTGATCGAGCAAGGCCAGCCAAGCCCATTTACATGCCGCATTAGCCAGCATGCCCACCTTCTCCATGGACATCCATTCTTCCTTTGCCACTCCAAAACTGCCTCTCCCAGCGTTTCTATCAAGGCGTTCAGCACATTGGATCTCCTCATGCAAGACCGGCAGCCCCATGATTTACACAAGCCCCCCCTATCTGCCAAATCATCGAAGCCCCCTCACCCTCTCTTCCCCCTTTCTTCCGCCCATCACACAAATCAACACCCATTCACCCACCCATCCACATACACACTCCCCC
>NIGD01000008.1:258834-302236 GCA_003055185.1 Escovopsis sp. TC
CCCCCCCCCCCCCCCCCCCCCCCCTTCACTCTCATAGTGGGGGTTTTCCCCGGCAGGACACGTACGCTTGGGGCTCCATGGCTGCGGGAAGCCGAATTCGACGGGCTTGTGAATGTGAAGGCGCAGAATGATCGAGTTCTCGGGGACGACGATGAGGAGGAGCTCAACGGGTGAGAGTTGCAAGGCGGCTGCTATCACACAATGAAGGAGAGAAGAGGCGACAAAGGGCCGGAGCAGGTCGAGAGAGGGAGAGGAGAGAGGTGGATGATGGATGATGGATTATGGATTATGGATGGATTGGGCTGCCGCGGGGAGGGAGGCCGTGATGGGGATAGCGCAGGTACTAATTTTGTGCGCCGAGCGATGGAGGGAATGATGTCGAGGTATTGGGCGGGTACTGGCTGTGTGTTGGCTGAGTATCCTTTGTCAGCCTGCAGGGGCCACGAGGGTGCGATCGCCGAGACGCGGTACCTGCATAGACCTTTGACTGACCAGACAGGAACCTCTACGACCCGGAAATGCGCACCCTGCCATGCCCAGCCGTTCGGCTTCGGCTTTGTTCGCAAACTCCAGACAGGACAATGAAGATGAATCCTCGTCGTACTCGTACAGTCTTGCGGAGGACCGTGTGAGTTCGATACTATCGGGGACGAGTACGAATAGCCGCCCATGGCTTTGTTGGATCCTCTTTGCCTCTCTGCGCGTCGCCAGAGCCCGGTCATCCGGTCGCTTTCTCTCTGATGACAAGATGCTGACTACGAGAGCACTGCACTTACGAGTACCTCACGGGACAACTCCAGACGGAACGGGTGCCACTCTTCGCCAGAGGGAGAACCTGAGGATATGGAGTTCAGGGCACGAGCACCAGTGGAACCAGGTAGGTACTCAGTATATCAAACCGGCTGGCGGATTTCAAGTTTCAGTCGCAAGTTGAGTTGAAGCAACGCCTGCCATTTGGATCGATGCTGAGATGCCGCAGGGTTGGGGCACAAGTACTCAGTACTACTAAGGAGTGGTAAGTTCTTAAAAGGTGCTGGTTCCTGTACCTAAGAGAATCTGCAGTCGCTCCTGGGCGTTCCCCCACTTTCCGCGGGCAGCAAGGAGCACAGCTGGGCATGTGGTATTGTGCGGGGATCAGGCACTTGGGGAGGACTTATTCTGCTATGACTTAAGCTGCATCGGACATAGTCTACGACAAGTACACCCTCGGCCGAGGCTACCTTGAGGGAACATCGCCATCCCTCGTGATAACCTCCGTGCACGCAGCTGGCGCACGATCGCGCAATGGCCGTGAAGCTCAATAAAGTACGTGCAGGGATCCAAAGACTGGAACCTGCTGGTGCGAATGACCTCTGCAGGCTGTTCTCGTCCGAGCAGGACGAACCTCCGGGGCCAGGTCCTCATGCATGCACCTCCCGTCGATTCGTTGCATCTCAGAGTCGAACCAATGAGGGTCGCGGACCAACATCCGGCGTTCCTGCTCACGATGAGTGCTGGGCTTCAAGTTCGTGACGACCACCTCGGGACCCAAGCTCGCTTCTCGTTGTCTCCAGCTGCTTTGTGCGCGAGGGCATCAAGCCTCCAGGAAAGTTTCCACAGAGCCTGCGACACTGGATGCGCAATGGATCATTGATCTCTGCCGGGGCAATTAGTAATCCATGATGTGAAATCGGGCCGCGGGTCTGCAGGGCCTTTGTAGAACCTTACAGCTCGATGACAAACTTCAAGTTCCGAGCAGTTGGATGGAGCAAGATGGGATCCCGGGTGATGGTCTCAGGCAGACCCCGTGTTCCTCAATGACACGGTGATCAAGGGCCCCCAATGATCCTTAGAGCAGGCCACTTGAGGATCCCACGGACAAACAGGAGTCGCTTGAGACGCGGCTTTGACAGCACTCGGCCGTGCAGCGTGAACAACTTGAGTGCACTACCTGCTGCATTCCAGAGACTCACCTTCGATCGCATATCTCCAGTTCGTCACCCGCCAAGCACGCAGAAGAATCAATTGGAATTCCTACGGAGTACGGAGTACGGAGTACGAGTACCAGCAAGCGCCGGTGCGCCACACGCGCTCCTCGCCATGGAAATCCTTGTCGTACCGTAAGAAGTGGCTGAGAGCACACACCAGCCACACAATGCTTCGACATGGAGCCCACGGAATTTTTCTTGGTTCCAGAAAATGACCATGCTGCCCTAAGCAAACACGTGACCCTCAGGGCTCGATTTTCTTCGCGCCAGTCCCACCACACACCATACTCGTATCGCATCCACTCTCCTGTCGAGCCCGAACATCACGACACATCGACGTGCACCTCGTTTCTCCCTTGTAAGTCACGGTAACTTGAGGGAAACCACAGCCAAGATGCCTTCGGAAAGCGGCCACAGACGTAAGTCCAACCCTCACCATAGCCATCTTCCCCGGGACGAAGAAGGAAGAGCGAGAGGAGAGGGATAAGGGGGAGGGAGAGAGATGCGAGAGAGAGAGAGAGGCCGGGAAAGAGAAAGAGGCACGCTCTTTCGCGCAGACTGCTGACAGGAATCGTCTTCCCAGTATACGTCAAGTGAGTAGACCCCGAGCGCGACGTTGGAATCGATCGAGGACGCGAGAAACCCGCCTGCTGTGCAATCTGGACTTCTCGGAGGAGCGCACGATGGATTCTGTTCGAGCGGATGGACAACCCGCCCGAGCGCGGACGCGACAAAGTTTTTTTTTTATCGCACCGACGATCACGAATGCCTCGAGACCAATGATTCGAGATTTTCTTCACCACCGCGAGTGACGGCATTCAACGAACACACGCGCAGCGAGACAGGGAAAGACAGCGGGCAGGATGCCCGGCAGCAGACGACAACGGCACGACGCACGCGAGATCTCGAGGGGGATCAGGCAAAATTGGAAGAGCGACCTTTGCTGACGGAGGCGATTGCATCCAGGGGACGGAGCCTGGGCTATCAGCGCTCTCGCCACATGACCAACCCCAGCACCAGCCTGGTCAAGATCGAGGGTGTTGACAACACCGAGGCCGCCAAGTATGCCCACCCGACGAGCAGACACCCTCCCCTCCCCCGTCTTTCACCCCTTTCCCCCCCTTGAGTTTCAACGCAATTGCAGAGCGTCAGATGCTAAGACACGTCGCCCACGCAGCTTCTACCTCGGCAAGAAAGTCGCCTACGTCTACCGGGGCCAGAAGGAGATCCGCGGAACCAAGATCCGCGTCATCTGGGGCAAGGTCACCCGGCCGCACGGTACAACTCGCCATTCCTTCCCTCGATCCCGAACCCCCCCTTTTCCCAGTCGCGACCTCTCGAGTTCGCGTTTCGGGAAAGCTTCGAGAAAACGAACCTCGCATGGCTGACATTCGCGACTGCAGGCAACTCCGGTGTCGTCCGCGCCAAGTTCACCTCTCCCCTCCCCACAAAGTCTTTCGGTGCCTCGGTTCGTGTTATGCTGTACCCCTCTTCGATATAAAGCACGGGTTTCTGGGTCGGAGTTGGTCGTCAGGGCTTTTAAATGGTTGCATTGGTCAGGGCAAGGGACAAGCATTGTGATGGCCTTGCGTTGAGGTATACAAATCAAAAAAAGACGTCAAATTCCCGACTTGCAATGGTGCCGAGAGAGAGAGAGAGAGAAAAAGAGAGAGAGAGAGAGAGCCAGTGCGGCGACTGGCTGCGTGACGAGTCCACAAAACAGCGGAGGGAATGGCTTGGTGAGAGCGACGGCAACAACACGACGGGGCGAACATGGACTGCGCGACGAGCCGCGGACCGATCCATTCATTCGCGCAACGAGCGGGCCAGGATCCATATACCATCCAATGGATGCATCTCCGGGCAGAAACGGCTCCCCCGACACTCGCCACCCCCCGAGGGCCTCACAGCAACGTCAACGAGAAGCACCTCTGCAGGCCACATCGGAGCACCACCGCCCAGCAGCAGTCCATCCAGCCGTCCTCCAGAATCGCTCTCCGCCTGCACATGGCTTCAGGATCGGACGAGTCCCTTCCACTTAGCTCCTTGTGAATTGGACCCTCGGAGTACCGCGGATCAAGCTTCAGGCACTCCTCTCCTACTCGCAGTCCATTTCCTCCTGAAGTCACACATCCCTCACACGCTCCTCGACCCGCGATGCTGTCTGTGTCCCCAGTCCTCCGTCATTGCCGTGCGAGACCTCAACCCCCTGAAATCCGCGCTTGTCCACCACGTACTGTAGCAACGCTCCACCGCATGGCCCGCACATCGTCTGGCCTCTCGTATCGCGCCTCCATCGCCGCCCTCTCGCTCCGAGACTTATAGTAGTAGTACTACTACTACTTAGTAGTAGACAGTTTGAACCCGCCTCCTCACCCCCCTTTTCCGAAACGGAAACCCAGACCACTTCCCCGCTCCCACAGACGTCGTCCACGCCTCGAAGCCCTTCTGGATCCAGGAGTTCGGGCCACCTCGCAGGCAGCTTCGGCGACGCATCCAGCCCAACAGACCCTCCTGGTCGCCACATGGCACTACGCATAGATCTAAGCCTCCATCCATCCCATTCTTGGCCATCGCCAAGGCCGAGGAAACGTGCAAGCGCTCTCGGGAAGGACATAATCTGTTCATCGGAGAGGGGACATCTGTTCACCACCTCAACATTGGACAGAGAGGCATACCGGCTTGCAACCCAGCCGGAGACACACAACAACAAGCCCAGCTGCAGACCACTCCAATCCAGTCCGAGATACACCTCCATCCGAGCTTGAAAACACAACTCACTCCCATCCACTCCGCAAAGGGGCAACCCGCCAGATTAGCAGCCACCCACCCCCAACTCATGACCATCCAGCCTGGAGCCCTCGTAGATCCTTGATTCCCTCCCCATCTCAGCCAGATCAAGCGTCCAGCCGGAGGAGTCGCGGTCCCGGGCTTCTACCCTCTCTTCAGGTCCCCTTCAGTGAACCTGACCTGACCCGCACACCCAGCCCTCCCATCTCCATCGCCCCTTCGATCCACAATCCCATCGTCCACGCACATCCCCTCACGACCCGAAAGGCATTGATCCATTAGCAATACCAGGCATGTCCGCAACCATCTCTCCTTGACACAAGACCACATCACATCACCTTCACCCTCCCAGTCTTCTGGACACGCCCCTCCGTTCAGGCACCACGGGAGCCCTGTGCATCACGCGAGAAGTCTCCCCAAATCCATGGGATGAGAGTCTATAGTAGATCCTCCCCAGCGCATCCAGCTCATTGCGCTCTGTCTGCATACTCGTACTCGTACACGAGTACATTAGTACGCATGCCGTCTCGCGTATCTCCATCTCGAGGCGCTCTATCTGCATACGTCTACTCCGTATGCACGCACGCATGCCCCCTCGCATCTCCAGCCAAACCAGCCTGCGCACCAAGCATCGCACCCGGCCTCCCCCCGACCTCGTCCTCCTACATCCGCATGCAGCGCCACTCCCTCCTCGAAGATACCTTCTCCATGGAGATCCTCGGGACGACGCGCAACCCATGCAGGGTCTCTGCCCCCCCCCGCGTCCCCTGACTTCGCATACGAGTACGGGTCCTCGTACCGGGGAAGATCATCCATCCCTTTATCCACATCACCGCCGATCCTTTCACTTACTGGTACGAGGTATCCGAAGGTGCCTACTACTACGAGTACTATCAGTACTGGCAGGAGGACTTTCCGATCTCTCCGCAAAGGGGCACGAATACTGAAGAATTCGTTGGCATACGATTACATATGGTCCTCTCACACGACCCCCCATTCTCCTTTGACACGAGCTCCCAATGTCCCTTCACACAAGTGCCCATTTCTCTTTCACACGAGTCCCCATTCTCCTCGAACTTACGAGTCCTCATCCCGCTCGTTCACGAGTGAGCCCTCAGACCCTGCCCCGCCCGAGCCCTCATCCTCGTCCGAAAACCCCCAGGCCGCACAGGAAGAGCACAACAAGGGAATCAACAGCGAGGAGGAAGGGCTTACTCCGAGCATCCATATGTCTATCCACACTCTCCCAGCAGACCCAAGACTCCAACCTACCATACGAAGCACTTCGTACTCGTGCTCGCATATGGAAGGGGGAGGCATTCCTAGCAATCCAATCCCCTTCTGAGTCTCGCCGCCGAAGCCGCGCCCCTCTGAGCCAGCCCGCCCCCAAGCACCGCTCCACATCAGCGCATCATAGATGGAATGGCCATCATTCCTCTTCCGCCTCACGCGGCCTTCGACATCCCCCATGACACAAGGGACCAAACTCTCCGTACTCGTACATACCAGTAGTAGTACTCCGTACTCTTGTTCTGAATGCCAATGCCTCGTCGTGAGAACCATCACCTGTCAAGCTACCATCGGGCCTGCCCCAAGGCTAGAACATCCCACCAGGCCCCTCCCTCCCTAGAGAGCAATTCACGACAAGGCGGTGCCCAAGCAAGACAGATGAGAAATACCACCTGACCATGCCCAATCCCGTCTTACGAAGGGCACCTTGTGAAGACGCAAACCCGCTGTGTCCGATGCCGGGCCTGATGCGCGAGCCTCCCTGGCCCCCCGTGATGCTGATGGACAACCCCGTATTATCCGCAGCGCCTGCGCGTCCTCCGCGTGCGCGCATTTCCAGGCCCGTGAGCAGGTGCAATGCGCCGATCTGGTCCACGGAGATCCCGGGATGGCCTGCGACGACATGCTCCCTTCTTCACCTGCACTCGAGTGCAGAGAAAAACGCCAGAGCATTCGAGACTCCGTCCGTGAAGGGAACATGCCGTCTGGCGCGCTCCTCCACACCTCACGGCATTCACACGGTGGAGTACTCCGTACCCGCGATCGTGCCCGTTCGGAAGACCACAGTAGCCTCACCCGCGCGAGAGCGGGGGATGCCGACTCGTGATGGTCAAACCAGCCTGGAACACGACTGTGACCAGCCGGCGCGTTTCTCGTCCTGGTCGAGCAGTGTCCGGCGGGATCCATCCATTGTCTCAGGTAACGTGTGTCTTGGAATCCACAGCAGCCTCTTGGGTTTGACCTCTCCCTTCCGCGGCCGGCGGAACCTCGTATGCGTGCCCCGGGGCTCGGCGTCTGGGAGATAGTCTCTGCTCGTACCCCGAACATACGGAGTAAGTACTCCGTACATTACGGAGTAGTACTCCGTACTAACCACACAACAATGCGTGCACCATGATTCGCAGTAGCATAGGGCATGTACTCCGTACGCAGTGCTGAGATAACCCGTACTCATACATCCGTGTGAGCAGACAATACCGAGCAGAGTCCCGAGCTTGTTGAGGTCCTGTGGGCTGCCGCAACCTGCGTCTACCACGGTGGTTGTGTGGCGGCCGGGAGGCAAAGGGGCGTGCGTGCGATGCAACTGCCCGCCCAGGCGCACGCTGCTCCCTTCGTGATGGCTGCCGACCTCGTATTCTTCCTGCATGGAGGTGCGGATCGTATCACCGCAAGAGAATGCGAAAGTGGACGCAGATCCATCTCAGGCGGACGAGCACTATTTCTGGGTCGGCGGCAGGCGAATGAGACGCAGCGAAGCAGCACGGTTCACATGCGCACGCCGCCGATCGTTCTCCTTCGGACGCAAGCCAGGGCATGCCGCATTGAAAGGATTGCTGATCGAAATGGGGATCGGAAAGAATCCAGGAAGCGCGGGAGTGGGCGGGCGCACGTCGCGTGGGATCTATCGGATGGAGGACGGCGGACTAGCAGCGACCCGTACGCGTAGTATGCCGTGGAGGGAGAGCCGCTGAAACGCTGATGATGCCCGAAGCGTGCCGGGCATGCTCCTCGCCCGCCGCCAGGCTGGCCCCTCTCTTCGGGGGGCCGGGTCATCGAGCGGCCCCGATCCACAGGCTGCACAGAACCGTCGAGATGTCTCAGACAAGAGATTGGATGCCGGCGCTGCGCTGCGCAGCCAGCCTTCGTGAAAAGCTCTCCTGGCAGGAGACGGGGCCGGGAGAAAGGGGAGAGATCTTGAAGAAAACCTGGAAAAGATAAGAATCCAAGCAAGAGAGGAGAAGGGAGAAAGGGCCCGCGGAGCACAACAGCACCCAGCTTTCCAGTTATCGCACCGGTCAGGGCCCGGAGCCAAACTTCCCTGCCAACGCATGAGCCGCTCCCTCCGACCGGTACTCCGTACATAGACAGGGCGAAGAAGGGCAGAGGCTGGAGGTCTGGTGCCTCGCACAGGGATCCCGGGAGCATATCAAGATCCCGGTGCGGCCTCACCATCGGGGTCTTGCTGATCCAACATGGCACCACCTCCCTATCTGAGCAGGTATTCAGCTGGACTCAAGTGAATGCGCTCCGCACAGCCTCCCCGGCATGTACGAGTTCGGAGTGCTGTACTCCGTACTCCGCCATTCACTGCCAAAGCGCACCGGTTCCTGGAGTCGGGCAGGGCACCTCGATTGGATGGCACTCGCGGACAGAGCCAGGCACGGAGTCCGAGGCCCCCCAAAAGTCCAGGGAGATGAATAGCTCGAGGTAGTGGACGGAGAGGATGGACTGCTAGCCCTGTCTCACGAGTCGCCGCACCAACGGTATTGAAACTCGGCTGATGTTTCCGAGCATCGGGACATCATGTTGGACCGTCCAGAGGCAGTACTGATAGGAACTGTTTGAGCGAGGTAGTATTTTGCCGGGAGAGCGCGCGTACTCGTCCACGTCCCTTCATGCACAAAGGCTCGTGCATGTCCTGTCCATTTACGAGGTCTCGCAGGCGATGGAGCCGGCCAACCGACCAACCGGCTGACCCTACCGCCTTCAAGTGCCCGTATTGGTACCCGTACTCGCAAGCCTCTGTGTTTTCCTGTCCCAAGAAGGACCTTGGGGGCTCGTACGGAGTACTCTGTACTTGTCTCGTACTCGTAATCTGTTGGATCTCGGCTGGATATCAAGAGGTCGTGACGTCAGGGCGGCCGGTGCATGCCCTCCATCGCTCCACGGGTTCCGTTCTGGGGTTGGAATACGGAGTACGGACACACCCTCTCGGAGACCTGGCTTGGCTGTCTGTCTGTCTGTCTGTCAGTGACGGTATTTTCGGGAGAATACGAAGGCACAACACATGGGAACGTGGATGCGGACCATGAGATCACTCGGAGGGGTTCTGGCTCTTCTCTCCCTTTCTGGTTCCTTTTCCCCCTCTTGCCCCTCTTTCCCCCATTCTGGAAGGCGTCGAGCCGCCGGACCGCTCGCGAGTGATCCGTCCCGATGCCTTCCTTAGCTTCCAGGGTGCACCCGGTGTCCCCTTAGCACGTCTGGTGGTCATTCGAGGCGCCTGCAGGAGGACACGCAATATGTACGGAGTACATGTATGTACTCCGTACTCCGTAGTGCATATGTACTCCATACTATGTGGAAGCACCTCGGGCAGGCAATCTCGGATCTGCAAAAGCACGAGCAATCAGAATCATTCGAAGTGGGGAGTCGGAGTAGAAGACAACCTCAGACTTCCAGCATTGCCCGCAGATCCATCGACCGCAACAACCAGGAGGCACCTGGTGGGGAGGAAACAGACCACGGCGTCGGAAGCGATCTGGGCGCGTACGAGCACGCATCGGTGCCATCCATGAGGGACTTGAATGGCAACTCTACTCGTACCAGTAGGTAGTACCTACGGAGTAGTACTCCGTAGTAGTGTTCCTGTCGAGGTGGAGCATTGGACTGCGGCCACACCATCTCTGGTGGTGGTGGTGGTTCAAGGTGGTGGTGTGTTCGTGTTGATGATGATGGGGGTGGTGGTGGAGGTGTCGGTGGTGGTGGAGGAGGGGGCAGCGGGATCGCGCCAGGTTCCATGGAGTCATGACTGATCTATCCACGGGCCTTGCTGAATCCGGATGATTCTGGAGCGGGCGGCTTCATCTTGTGGGCCTGGAGATGGTGCTGGAGATGGTGCTGGCGATGGTGCTGGCGATGGCGCTGGCGATGGTGCTGCGATGGTGCCGGATTCCACATGCACTCAAGCTCCCGGTGCTTCAGGCCCGGCTAACCTGGACCTGTGCCTAAATTGGCGTACAGAATGGCGGATGGATGTCTCCTGTACGGAGTACCTCGCAGGGGACGTCTTTTCATGGGCACCATGCTGTACTCTATACTTGTATTCGTACGAGTACGGGTTCTTCGTGCCTGTGCTGGCTTGACGCCCCCATTCCATTTGGCGCAGGGCAGGCGCAACCTTGCTCGGATGACGAATCCCCGAGCTCCTCCTTCCAGCCATCCGGGGTACCTCCTTCCCGCGTCGCAGATGTCGCACCTGGCCTCGCCAATCGCCCCGGAGTCCTCGTGGACGCGAGGCAGGAGCGATGGCCTGACAGACAGCGAGATGGAAAGAGTGAGACGGGAAAGAGGCAGGAGAGAGGGACAAGGACGAGAAGAAGTCAAGAGGAAGGAGCGAAGAAGTCCTGGGAATCACCAGCACGGCGTTCACGAGAATGAGGAAGCGCTGATCTCCTCGTCGGCGCCGAGTACTCCGTACATGTAGGTATGCTGTGGAAGAAGGGCAGTAGTACGGAGTACGGAGTAATAATATCAAATTGATGTGAGCAATAAGGAACCAAGAAGTCGATTCTGGGCTGTCTCGTACGAGTACTCCGTACAGGTAGAGGGTCTCGTGCTGTGCTTCGTTAGGACTCCCCATATGCTCCGTACTACTACTAGTAGTACCTATATCGGTGACTGTCCCAGATCGACCTGGACATTGGGATCGGGTTGGAGGCTGCTCGGCATTTTCCCATCTCGACCTGCGCCCTCCCGCGTCGTTTTTCCTTTGTTCTCTCAACCCATTCCATTCAAAGTCTCTCCCCCCCCCCCTTCCCTCCCTTCCCCTCTTCATGCGGCTCCTCCTCTTTCGTCTTTCTTCTGTTGGATTCTGTCGCTCGTTCTCTCACCTTCACGCCCGCGTCTCTCGAGCGACTGGACGCATCTGATCCACCATCCCTCCCCACTCTCGCTCCTCCTGCATGCACATTGACGATAGAACGGGCCTGGATCTGGTATTTCCCAGGTCTTTCTTCCGACAGCTCGCTCTTGAGTTTGCCCCTCGTTCCTCCACTCCAGGTCGCTCAAACGAGCTCAGAGGTTTCCTTGTCGAGCACTGTCGCCTGGATCGCCCGCTCGTTCTTCGGTATTGGCCTTTGGTCGCAACCCGCTCGTTCCGGCTCGCCGAGCATCAGGAAGACGCAGCAGTCATCGCAAAAGCTTAACGCGACCCCCAATTTGCAATCCGGGCAGGGAAAAGGCAGCTTACGGCACTCGTCGTCGTCTCACATTGATCCATCCCCATCTACGGAATACTCCGTATTCCGTACGGAGCACTCCGTATACGAAGCCCTCATCATACCCCGAGCAAAGCCAAAGCTTGTCCTTCTCATCACCAGCTTCGTCGTCCGAGGCAAGTCACAGCTGGAGCCCACCACCCCGTGCCAGAGACAGTCTGACGATCTCGGGGCGCGGGGAAAGAAGCGCCAAGAAACGGCAACCTCAGATCGATCAAATCCATCCAGCTGCTTTCGCCAGCGACCTGCAGCCAACGCCGTATTCGAGACAGCATCAACTCCCGCGTGGCTCTCGCTTGCCCCGATCATCTCCTCAACCCCTTCCACTGTTTCGACTCGTACCTGATTTGCCTGATTTGACTGATTGCCTGTCTCTCTCCCTCTCTCTCCCTCTCTTCCTCTTCCTCTCTCTCACACTCTCTCAATCGTCTGTCAACCACATATTCCATGATACAATCAATCAACCAATAAATCAAACCGCCGCCCAGGATCCATCCACCACCTCCCCCTCCATCCCGTCCACATCAGCTGCGATCAGCAAGCAGCAAGCACATGCAGAAGTGTCGCTGCCGCCGTTCCTTGGTCGACTGGACCCATCGCACCGGCTTTCATTTTTCCCGCCGCTTCAAAACGTCATCGCGGGCCAGCTCGAGATCCCCGTATAATATCCCAGGACGACCGATACTACCGAGTACTTGTGCCTATTTGTGGTGCTCAGCGCTCCGCTGCTCCAACAAGGTCTGTCCATGTCCTCCGTATCCACGATGCTTCAAGCAGTCAGTCCCCTGTCTGTTGCGCCGCGACATCAAAACCCTTTCTGACCTATTGCTGGAGGGAGCACGAAGTAGTCACGCTCATTGCCCGCTCTCTCCCCGTCTCGAAAACTCCACACCTCTTGCGATACACGCCGGGCCCCCTGCCCTTCCCCTTCAATCTTCTGCCTAGGATCAGGCCGTTCTCCCGGCGCCTGCTGCCACACTTTTCTGACGCTCACGCATCCACACATCCAGGTCGTCTCTTACCCCCCCTCCCTCTCCCCGGGGGCCTGCCAGCAGCGCTAGGTCCATAATCGGACCCATAAACAACTTGAATACAGGGGGGCCTCCCATCGGTCCACCTCCGATAGCCAGACGCCAGAGGACAGCAACCGCCTTGCCGGGCCAGACGCCCTTCCTCCAAATCCCTCTTCTCATCTCACAACCTTCGTCCCGACCAGGAAGACGGCCTTGCGAAACTATCAGAAACCCCCAACTTGGGCAATTCGCTTTGCCGGATTGCAAATTTCCTTTGTCGAGAGGCTCTCTGGTCTGTGCCTCCAATCCCCCTGGCAGCTGCTCCAGAGCTTTGGCCACCTTGCCCGGAGTCTCTTTCGGCCTGCCCCCAGGTCTGCCGCCGTCTTCGTTGCCGGAGCCTTGACCCATGCGCCGTCCTCGATCCCCCGGCTTCCTCGACTTGTCCCCTGCCTCTACCGACCCGCTCGATCGTTTCTTCGTGCCATCCTAGGTCCCGGTCCATCCCCAAAGAATAAAAGAGGCTCCATGTCCCAATCCGTCACCATGGCCGCGCCGTCGAGCCAGTATCAACAACAGACCCCCCTACCTCCCTCTCCTTCCCATCCTCAACCCCGGGCACAGTCGCAATCGTCATCGCCACCGGACCATCCGCCGCTGAAGCAGCAGATCTCCCAGACGTCCCAGCCGTCCCGCATAAAGACCAAGACCAAGTCGCGAACTTTCAGCTTTCGCTCCGACAAGTCCCCAAGTAGCTACGGCAACAAGCTCGACTTGCGCGAAACCCACGCTGAAAAGGATGCTAGGCGCCTCCACAGCAAAGCAGATCCTACATTAGCAATGAACGAAGCCGAGCCCGGTATGGCCTTGTCTCTTCCCCCTGTCCCCCCCCTCCTCTCTCTCTTGCCCATCCACGCACTCTCGCGTCATCCCTTTTCCTTTTCTCTCCCTTTGCTTTTCTCGTCTTCACACGACCCTCGGTTGTGTCGATCCGACCATTGCTGACGCGGATGAACAGCTGTTGTAGCTGCTATGGTGGCGACGTCGATAGCGCCTTTGCGCGCCATCCAGCACAGGGATGCCTTCGGCAACATTATTGGTACGAATAGGATCCCGACTGTGGTTGAGTCAATGATGGGCTACGGCGTCGCGGGGGATGGCCTATGCAGGTCTCAGGAAGCTAACATCTGCCCAACCACAGCCGACCCAGACAAGTCGAATCCGACCCGCAACCGGTGGGAACGGCCGTTGGATACGATTCGAAGCTTCGAGGCGGCAATCGAAGGAGATTACGCGCGCAAGTCCATGTATCGCGCAGGTGAGTTCTATGCGTGCCGCGGACACGGCCCAATGCCTCGACTGACAGCAAAACGGAAAGAGATAGAATCCTCATCGAGGTACACCGGGAGTCGACGAAATAGCTATCATAGGCGTATGTTGTCAAGAGAGCAAGACCTGCATGAGCGCCTCTTGCTGACCCTTTTGAGCAGCCAGCCAGCCGAGATACCCCCAGGACAGCTATTACTACGGAGGTCGTTCGGCCTCGTTTCGCGGAGATGAAAGCTCCTATGGTATGACGAACAACGGTTCCGCGAGGAACAGCTACTACGAGAGCCAGGGCTACACCTACCAATACCCCCACGGCGACCCGGCGAACACGAGCTCGGCATCCGGCAAATACCCTTCAGGCTACGGGAGGACGCCGTCGGACTATTACTCCCAGGGATATGGGCGAGAGCAGTCGAGAGTGTACCCGTTGCCCCACAAAGATCGATCCTACGAGACGGTCACATCTGCCGCGGCTAGCGGAAGCTCGGAAGCTGCCGGTTACCAAACGGATCCGACGAGCAGCGACAACAGTTCCATCCACCGGACGTCGCCGATCAGGGCCTTGAACGACCCAAGGATGGGTCCCAACCAGACCCAGCCCCCCAAGTCGATGTACCTGTCGCCGAGCTATGGCCCATCGCGTAGGACCCCGATGCCAAATCCGCCGGCCCCAACTCATCAGGGCAGTCCGCAGGTGAAGACGCTTCGGTACGAGGTACCAGCGGCCTCCCAGCCGCCAGTCCCGGCGCCGGCGCAGCAAAGGACATCCCAATCGTCGCAGCACCAGCATTCGCTCTCACAACAACCGTCAAATTCAACACAGTCGTTACAGGCGCCGGCGAGTCCAGAGAAAAGAAAAAGCTGGCTTACTCGGCGATTCAGCAGAAAGTCAGGATAAGTCCAGGCACACGTCACGATGGATCCATTCGCCCCTCCCTGATTCGAAAAAGGGACACGTTACGACCTATAGCTGTTTTCTCATATGACGGGAAGCGCCCATGATTTTTGTTATCGATATGCCATGAATAAGCGTCCTTTGAAGAAGATGGGGGTAATGAATCACAGTTGTTTCATGGAGCTTCTGCTTGGCTTGACGATTGTCTCGTGTCCGCGCATCGCGAATCACTGCTACGAGCCTGTTGTCGCCTCATCATCGCGCGAGCGGGCGAAACGCTTTTGCCGGACGGGCACGGTGTCGCCACGAATTTGGAAGTTTACATTTGGCGTTGGGGCGTTGGGAGCCCTCCGTGTGCAGCGTGCCGGCCCGCCCGGAATGGACATGGGTTTTGGCCGGTTGCGTGATATGGGGGCTTGCCGAAGTTTTGCTTGGGGGCAAAAGAGGCGAGAGGGGGGAATCTGATCATTATGGCCATGATGTTAAAACTCATCCATTACGACTTGGAAGGTTTGTGGCATTTAGAATGCGGACCCGAGAGACACCCAGGACTGGGGGAGGAAGACGGGAGAGAGCAGAGAAAGAGGGTGGTTGGGTAGGGACAGGATATCAGGAGGGGGGGGGAACGGAGAGGAAGAAAGTCAGGGTTATAAAAGGGAAAAGGCTACGGTGGTGGCCGCCGCATGATAGGGTTACATCAATATAATAAGGAGCATGCTGCGGATTTCCGGGGCTTGTTTTGAAGCTGCCGGGGGACGAGCGCTTTTTCATTTTCCCCTTTTCAATTTGGCTCTTAATAGCAGGAGTGTGCTCGGTGGGTGGTTACGGCACGGGGATGAGTGAGGTCTTTATGAGTGAGGTCTTCATGAATGAGGTCTTGATGAGTGTGATTCCTGTGAGTGAGGTCTTTGATATCATGGATCCATTACCGCAAATGATTGTACAATAAGGGTGAAGAGAATGAGAAGGAGGAGAAAGAGGAGAGTGAAGGAGGATGGAAAAACGCGGGTAGAGGAAGGGTGAAGAGGGGCAGAGAAAATAAGGTGGGGAAAAAGAAGGTCGGAATGGGCCGGGAGGAAGCCCTGATGAGTGAAGTGAGGGAAAGATAGAGATGAGGCGGGCAGGAGTGAGGTGAAAGAGAGGCCTCAGACAAAATTTGGGCGAGCGAGGGGTACGTCAGAGGAGGGGTATATTACCAGGTAGCTTCAAGTCAGGCGAGAGGTAGACTGAGGTAAATGTAGGCGAGCCCCCTGGCGAGACACATGTGATGAGAGATTGGGGGGGAGGAACATTGTTGAGATTCATGGTGGGATGCGGAGAGATTTATTGCGATTTCTTGGTCTCTGGTTTGGAGGGCTCCTGGTCGCCTTGGTCCTCTCGCATGGCGACGATGACGTAGGATATGAGGACGACGTTGGCGAGGAGGGCGGCCATGCCGCCTGCGAGGGAGGAGTTTCCTGGGGGGGGGTTGGAGGGGGGGTTAGTGAAATGGAAAGAATTAGGAATTGGGAATCAGGAATTAGGAGTTGGGATTCAGGAATTGGGAATTAGCAGTTTGGGGTGTTTGGAGAATGGAGTTTGGGGTGAGGAGGAGTAGGAGGAGGAGGCAGGGGAATAGGGTGAGAATATAGGGGAACAGGAGACAGGTAGGGGGGACAAGAGGACAGAGAACTGGGAGAAGACAGTAAGGATGGCAAACAGGGAAGCATTGCTAGGGCGAAGAATGGGGAGATATAGGGATGAAAAATATAAGGAGGACGACAAGGAGGGCAGACAGAGAAGGATTGGTAAAGAAAACAGTGACGAGACGGGGAATGGTTAATAGGGGAGGACGGTGACGAGGGTGGACGAGGAAGGATGCGGGGAGAGGAGGATTGCAGTCATGAGGCTAGAAGGTAGAGGATGGAGGCCCGTAGAAGACAGATACAGGTAGATACGCAGAGCAGGAGGAGGACTAGAGACAGGACTGTGAGATACAAGAGGATGAACGTCAAGGAGAGCATAGATGGGTGAGAAAAGGGAGGAGAGGCGAGGGGTAGATGCGCGCGAGATGGAGCGAAGCATCATGACGAGGGGATGAGCGGTAGCGACGGACCGTTGAAGACGCTGTGGACGGTGAGGAAGTAGGAGCTGATGGGGACGACGATCATGGCGAAGGAGAAGCCGAGGAGCTTGACGATGACGTGTCTGGAGGGGGTTAGCCAAGGGTGTGAGGTCAGGGGGAGGGGGAAAGGTCCGGCGTTCTATGGATTTTGGGGAGGGCTTTAGGGTGGATTGGGGACGAGAGCGAGATATGTGGACAGCGGAGAGACGGATGGATACATGATGGAGAGGGGGGAGGACAGAGAGCAGACGGTCTTGAGCAGGGGATGGGTTTCGGTAACGAGGCCATCCAGATGACTTACGTGGGAACGACGGGGGTGGTGCTGGACTTGTCCTCCGGGGTGGACTTGTCGGCTGTCTTTTCCGACGTGGCGGCCACGGCGCGCCGGGTGGCCATTCTAAGGCTTGCTGTATTGTTGTATAGGAGAGGTGTTTTGGGGGAGGGGGAGACGGCTTGGTTGGAGAGGGAGTTTGAGGTGGTGATGATGCTGTTGACGTGGGTGAGTGAGTGAGTAGGAGTGAGTGAGAATGCGTAACAGAATGCGTAAACATGAGGTAGAGGGTGGAGGTTGAGGGGATGACGTAAGGGCTGTGTCATACAGTCACGAGGAGCCGCTTAGTAAGCATAGAATATAGTAATTAATTATCTACTATTCCTATCTATAAAAGGCGCTCTAGCCCTTACTTTATACTGCTTAGGCTTATGTAATTAAGCTTTAGATCTTTTATTATAAAGCTCTTAAGGGAGGATCTAAAGCTTATAGAAAAGATTATAACGCTTATAAAGAAGGTCCTTTAATACGCTTTACGTACTAACTTATAAAGCTTTATTCTAGATCGTAAGCTTTAATATATAAGGTTAGTTTAGATTTATATTAGACTAATCTAAGCTTTAATTAAGCAAGTCTTTTTATATACCCTTTAGTTAATAAGGTCCTATAAAGGCATTTATAACTTATTAACTATAGTAGAGATAATAAGAAAGCAAAGCTTATAAATAGCTTAATAAGCTAAGAACCCTTTTACCTTTTTGTTATTAAAGCTTTAAGTAGGCATATATAGTGCTTAGTAGTAGTCCTAAGAGCGTAGATAAAGTAAATAATTTAAGAGGACAATAAGATATAAATAGATATATAAATAAAAGAGCTGTTTTAATACCTTAATAATACCTTCTTAAGCTCTAGATCTAGCTTCTTAAGATCGTTAGTATAATAGCCTATAATACCTTATCTTTTTCTTCCTTTTAACCCCTTTAAAGCTTTATTTTTAGTCTTAAGCTTATTAAAATCGCTTATACGTCCCTAAGATATATTAATCTAAGCTTTAAACAGTAGCTATAAAAGGCCTTTTATTATAAAAGGATACTTAGTACCTAAAATTATCCTTTATAGCCTTATAGCCCCTCTTAGACTTATAGAGTAAGCGCTAATAGCTATTATAGATTCTTAAGAGCATAAGAACTACGCCTTTGCTGCTATACCTAAAGCTTCTTTTTTATTTAGCTATATCCTTTTTGCTAAGTAAGTAAAGTTATATAAAAAAAAGTAGCTTTTTCTTTTTAATCTTTTGTCTTTTAAGTTTAAGCCTAAGACTCTTATCCTTAAAGCATAAAAGAAAAAAAAGTAGCTTATTACTAAGCCCTTTAAGCTTTAAACGCTACTCCTTTTTTCTTAAAAGCGCCTTATATTAAAAACCTTAAATCTTTTTATAGCTATGCTTAAAGCTAAGCTTAAGACCCTTTAAACTAATCCTAAGAAATAAGCTAGAATGCCTTATTATAGTACTTATATTACTGCTAATAAAAAGGTTATTAACCTTTAAGCTAACTATTGCAATCTAGCTTATATTAAGGTCTTAAATACAAAGGATATAGCTCTGCTTTACCCTTATAAGCGTTGCTTATAGTCTTTTATAGCTAAGAAGCGTACTAATCTTAATAAGTATATATAAAAAGGAAGGCGCTTAATGTGCTATAAGCCTTACTATATAAGCTTATACTTTTATAGTAATATATATATATGCTATTCTACTGCTTATATTAAGCTTTAAGTCTTAGCTAACCTTGCTTAGTGCCCTTATGCTAAAGTAGATTTCTCTTTAGCTTATTACTATACTTACTAATAGTAATTAAAAGGTATATTTTCTTTAAAATTAAGCTTTAAACAGCTTATTAATAGCTTTATAGTGCGTTTAAGAAGGCAAGGCTTTGCTTAAAAAGGCTTTTTAGTTCTAAGATAAGCATCCTAGCTCGCTGCCTACCCTTTCTACTAATAATAAAGCTTTTGCTAGTACTACTACTAATAGTACTACTGCTACTACTGCTACTACTGCTACTGCTACTACTATTGCTGCTACTGCTACTCTTAGAGCTCCTTTAGCTGCTGCTGCTGCTTAGTAAGCTAAAATTAAGGGTATAAAGGCTTAGTTTAACTACCTTTAGTATATAAAAGATTACTATACTACTTTATAAGCAGCTAGCGTATATCCTTAAGCGTTAAGTAATAGGTTTATAGCTTAAGTTATAATAGTTAAGCTTTATAAGATAGTATTATTTACGTATTTAAATTAACTTTTTTAGCTTTAGGATTGTTTTACTTTAAAAGCTTTGCTATATTTAATAAAGCTTTAAATTTCTTAAATTTCTATCTTAAAAGGGCCTTTATAAGCTTATTAGCTAGTATCTTAAGCGTAAAAACGAATTAAAAAATAAAAAAGCTTTTTTAGTACTTTTAGCGTACTTATATACGCTATATATTAACGTAATAAAAGCGTATATTCGTTCTTTCTATGTCTTTAATAATAAGTTTAATAGTCTATAGGTTATTATAACTAAGCTTAAAAGGCTCTTATAAGTTAAAATAAATCTTTTAAAAGAGCTTTTAAACTACTATTATTTTTTTAGTAATCTAATTAAGCGCTAAAAGCTTTGCTTTAGTGCTTAAAGTTATTACTGTTTCTTGCTTTATAGCGTTCTAAATAATAAGGCCCTTAAATAGCGTAATAAGATACCCTTAAGAAGACCTTTAGGTTTTAACGTTGTCTTTAAAAGAAGCGTTGCTTAAGGCGCTTAGGACTTATATTTTTTTAGCTCTTTTATAGCATAGTAAGCTTTTACGTATAGTAAATAAGTATTAAATAAGCTAATTTATAGCATAATAATACTAAGTGCTTAAGTTTATAAAAAAATAAGAAAGGTATAAAGCTCTAAAGCTTATATCTAAGCATGCTATAATAGCTATATATAAGATAGACCTAATTTTCTCTTAGTAGCTCTTAATAGAAGTAGCTATTACTATACTTTTATTCTTAAAGAGATAAGCTTTAAAGATAAAGATTAATAAGGTTTAGGTGCTGTCCTTAAGCTTAAATTAAGAAGCTATGCGCTTAATATAAGAGTTAAGGGATAGGTATATCTTCTTAAGCTTTTAGTCTTTTACTAGCTTAATGCTAAGGAACTACTTTATATCTCTTTTGTTATAGAGCTTATATTTAGCCTTTAGAGCTTAAGTAATATAGTTAAATTCTTTATAATTATCCTTATAGAAAGCAAAAAAGATATTATTTATATAGAAGATTATAAAGAGTTTCTTATTAGGTATAAAGAAGAAGCATAGCTCTTTGTTACTAGCTTTAAGTCTAAGCTTTAAAAGGCGTTATAAGAACTTATTAAACTATAGCTTTAGTAAGTCTTATAGCTTATATAGCGCCTTCTTTAGCTTTAAGTACTAGTTAAGCTTCTTAAATCCCTTTAAGAGCTAACACGTAATAAGGACTATGCTTAGGTCCTTATATATATTTAAAAACGTGTTTTTTATATTATATTTCTAATACGGTATGCCTCCCTAGGGAATTCCTAGGGATTTCCCCCGGGACTATCCTAGTAAATTCCCTAGGATTTCCCTTAGCCGCTTCCTTAGGATTTCCCCTAGCCGCTTCCCTAAGATTTCCCCTAAAAGCCCGATAGTAAAATCCTAAGGAAATTACTATAAGAGATCGTATATATAGATAGCCCGTAAGAACAGTTAAAAATAAAAAAAGGTATAGATTTTTACTTAAGCAATTAGTATACTTATATTATAATAATAGTCTTTAGTAAATTCCCTAGGAAAGCATTACTAACGCCTACCTGTATTATTTAGTAGTAATACTATAGATTTTACTAAGTTCTAATTCGTAAACTACTTCCTTTCTAAAAAGCTCCTCTTAGCCTAAGAGCTTATGCTAAAGATTAAGAGCTTCTTTAGCTAAATTATAATAGATAACCTTAATAATAAGCAACTTGCTTATAAAAAAGAAGCTTACCTTATTAACATCTTTAAAGACAAATACCTGTTTAAGGGCATTAAGGCCTACTATCTTAACGCATACTATCCTCTATAGCTTCTTAACTCCTTCCTTAACCTAAAAAACGTCTATAAAAGCTTTATAAAGTAGTACTTGCTTAAGTATCTAAAGAACAAGAATAAGCTATTTAACTAGCTAAGGTGCTTTTCCTATAATACTAAGCACCTAGTATATAATAACCTAAGGGTGCTTAGCGTACTATACTACCTATAGCGTTCTTAGCTAAGCTTCTTTAAAACAAAGGAATTATTAGTTAAGGTTCTAGGTTACTTCCTAAACAGTATACTGCTTTCCCTTAATCTTAGTTAGCTAAAGACCCCTATTAAAATAGAATTTAAGGAAAGTATGCTTAATACTTAGCGCTAGTTCTTATCTAATAAAATTAATAATATATTTTAAACCCTACGATAAGCAGTAAATACTAAGCTACTAAGAGCTCTTTAATTAAAGTACCTTATTAGTACTATAAGAAAAGGAAAGAAAAAGAGCCTTGCTTAGCTAACTTAAGACGTTAAACAAATACTCTTTGCCTACAACCTAAGCTAGCTATCTAGCAACTCTAAGAGCTAGCCCGTACTACTAAGCAAGCAGGACCCTAGCATAGGTCTAGCTAGCCTAGAACTACTAACTATTAAGACAGCTAGGCCTAGTAGTAGTAAAGACCTAAAAGAATTAACTACTCTAGTTAACCCTCTGCCTCCCCTTAGCTCTAAATCTATCTAAGATTTCTTTAACGTAGAAGACAATAATAATAACTTAGTACTAAACAAAAACTAGTCTATACTATTAAACGTAGACGCTTAAGATACACTAGTTTACCTCCTATGTAAGCTAGCGCTTACCTTGCTTAATAAGTACAATAAAGCAGGTTACGCTAAAAGCAGTAACTAAGACTACTTTCTACGCTTTAGCTTAAAAGAAATTAGTAAGTTTAACCCTACTAAACTAATAGACCTAAGCTTTAATAATATTAAAGGAAACGCTAAAATACTAGTCTAGAAAAGCGCTAAGCGCTTTATTAATACGCTATAGCAATATAAGCAATATAGTCCTACTTACGCTAAGCTCCTACTAGTTAATATACTAACGCTGCTCCTTAAAGCAGCTCTTAACTAGTACTTTAGTAACCTTAGCAATAATACCTACGTTAGCCTATAGAACCTATACATAGGCCTTTCTAGCTAGTACGCTCTACTTTAAACCTACTTTAAGATTACTATAAAAGCTACGCTTACTGCTCTTAAGCAAAAAGCTTTCTTTATCTAAGATATTATTAATAAAAAGAACTTACGTAACTAAGTCTTTTACGTCCGCTGTAAAGCTAAGGCTACTAGCTATAGTAAAATCTATTTAGCTAAAATCCTTTATTAAAAACTAGATTAATACCTTAAGGAGGTCTTCTACTTACTTACCCCTACTAAGGATATTAATAAATAGATCTTTAAGTATAAAGGAATGTTCTTAAATATTTATACTTACTGCATTAAAGGAGACTAGCGCTAGTACGTTTAGATTAAGGGAGATAGCAGCTAGAAAAAGGGATTCTTAGCTAGATAAGACTAACTAACTAGAGAGCTATCTAGGTTAACCTGCCTAGGACAAAGACCGTAAAGCAATCTTAACTATAACTAGGACTAGATAAACAAGCCGTAGGACAAAAGCTTAAGCAAAGCTAACGTCGCTAAAAAGAGCTAGCACTTAATCTTCTATTTAACGCTTAACGAGAACAAAATGTATACCCTTTTAAAAGAAGAAATAGCTAGCTTTTATAAAGCTATAGCTAAAACTAACAACAACAACAAAGACTTAGGGCAAGAACTAGCTAATAAATTATTTAATAACATCTTCTTTATCTTAAACTTCTTACTAAAACAGCTTTATAGTATCCTATGCTTAAGCTATAGCTTAGTTATCCCTTAAGATAAGTAAAAGCACTATCCCTTAGTATATTACTAAACTACTATCTTTAACAATACTGCCTTTACTACTATAAAGGACAAGCTAATTATCCTTGCTATATTAACGGAGCTTTTAGCTAAGCCTTATTAGCCCTCTAGCTTTATATATGTTAGAGACTAGGTAGTAAGGAGAGTAATAGGGTGCGAAGCGAGCTTAAGGGTTGTTCACTAGTAGGTTATAAGGGCTTTACTATAGTAGGTACGGTATGCCTTAAGGTAAGGGTATTATTAACGACGTATTAATCTTTAAGCCCCTTTTATGCTCTTAGCAGACCTATCTTCCCTTATATACAGTTTACTATAACCTTAAAGAAAGGTTAAAGTAGGTTTAATAGCTAGGTTTTCCTTACGTAACTTCCTTTAGTTGTTTAGTTACTTAATAGGATGCCCCCTTTTTAGCAACCTTATCCTTAAGGTTAGTGCTTAAACAGCTAAAGCTGCCTTGTCTTACAACCCTATAGCAACCCTGCTGTAACCCTCTGTTATAGTTAAGGGTAAGCGAGCTGTAAGGTACTGTTTCTTTGTTCCCCTTTTAACGCAGCTAGATGCCTTTACTTCTTATTTACTTTAGGCAGCGCAACGCGTTAAAGGCCTAAGCTACTTCCTTTATCCTTTAAAGCCCTTTTATAAACGCCTACCTTTCTAAGCTACTTATTTCTTCTTTTTCTTCCTTCTTCCTTTCCTTTTTCCTTCCTTTTCCTTTATTATTACTATTGCTTTATTAAGCTTTTCTTAAGCCTTTATTAACTTTTTTATACGTTATCCTTTCCTTTGCTACTACTTTGCTATATATACTAATTCTTATAAGATTTATTTAACTTTATCTTTATTATTTTATAGATTGCTACAATGCTTTTAAAAAAGAAGGTTACAAAGGCAAGCTAAGTAGCCGTAGCAGCTTACGCTGCTGCTATTGCTGCTGCCTTTGCTAACAATAACACTCCCCCTTTAACCCCTAAGGGGCCTAGTAGCAAGCTGCTATACAGTCCCTTTAAGTCTTTTAACGTTTTTAACGATTTTAACTACTTTAGTCTTAACGTTAATAGTAATAATAATATTAACCTTCTGTTAACGTATAAGCTATATATGCCTTCTTCCCTTTTCTTTAAGGGCTTAAAGCTAATTTATATAGCTATTATATCCCTTGCTACTGCTACCTTTCCTATTATTATAACTAAGACCTTGCCTACAGCAATGCTCTACTGCTTTATATTAACGACTAAAGTATAGGTGCCTACCTTTTCTTTATAAAGCTTTTGCTAATAATTTAAATAAGTAGAAGTATTAAGTACGTTTATTGTGTTAATAGCAATAAGCTATATAACCTATGCTATAGCGCCCTTTACAAAGATGCCTTTAAGCTCTGTTGCCTCTGCAAAAAAGCTAAGCTATGCCTAGTAAGTTATAGCTTTCTTACTAAGCGTTTACTAAGCTAATTTTCTATAAAACCTTATCTACGCCTACTAAGTCCGCTACTATAAAGGCCTTTATTATACGTTAAAGAGTAATAGCTTAGCTAAGCAGGTAGTTCGCTATAAGGACGCTGTGTAGGAGGCGCTCCTAAGCGCATAGGTTAATACAGCTAATATCTTTACTATAGCAGCGTTAATTAAGGTTAAGAAGCAGAACGTAAGTCCTTACTTACTATAGGCTTTGCTACTCTTTTGCTAATAGTTTATAAGCTATTAATAAAGCGTATAACGCAAAGCTAGCCCTTAGCAGTATAACTCTAAAGCAAGATAAGATTTATATACTAGCTTATGCTAGTCCTACGTCTTTAGCTAGCGTTTTAAAATTCCTTAATAACTATAAGGATAATACTAATACTAACTAAGCTTTACAATAGGTTCGCTAAGAGCTTACTATCTTCTTAGCTTTAAGGCAAGGGTATAGATAGAAAAGAAAAAAGTAGTTAAAAAAAAAATTTGTTTTATATATAGCTAATAGTATAGGGGAGGGATAATGCTATACTAGTTATTTAATAGTAGTTCGCTGTTAAGTTAACAAGTAGCTACTTTAGCAGTAAGAAATTAACTCTTTTTCCTTACTTCTTTTTCCTTTTTCTTTCCTTTAGTACTTTTACGCGTTCTTCCTTTAGTAATACTACCTTATAGTTAGCTAGTAGGTTAGTTGCTATAAAGTTGCCCTTAGTATGCTATAAGTTATTATTATTAAGGTAATCCTTCTACTTAACTAGGTATTTATAGCAATAGCCTTTGTGTTTATAGTTAAGTATACGTTTAATCTTAAAGGTCTTGTTAGCAGAGAAAAGGTAATCTATTAGCTTAGTTAGTTCGCTTTCTTTGCTATTAAACAGTTTTAAATTTATAGCATTAAACACGTTATAGATTTTAATAAACAAAGGTAGTTAAAGTTAAAAAGCTAAGCTACTAGTCCTAACTTGTTTCTTAATCTAGTAAGGTCTTATATACCTCTGTGTAAGCTTTTAGCTAAGTTGCTAAAGGTTTAAGTGCTTTATAGAAAGTAGGACTTAGTCCTTTACTTTAAAGTTTACTTTTTCTTTTTTTTAGTTATACTATTTCTTATAGCTTTCCTTAGCTTTGTTTATTAAGGTTGCTGTAAGCTTATAGGAAGCTTATAAGTCGTTAAGCTAGGTTTAGGCGTCCTTTAACGGGATTAACTACTTAGGCATATTCCCTAGGGCTCGTAGGTATAGACCTAGAAGTAAATACGTAGGTGTCTTACTAGTAGCTAAGTAGATAGCATTGTTATAAGCGAATTGTATTAGCGAAAGGTTATTAACTTAGTTAGCTTAGTCTTTAGCATAAAAGGTTTAAAGGTAGTATTTAATAAGTTAATTTTAGCGTTCTGTTTAGCTGTTAGTCTATAGGTAGAATACAGTGCTAAGTTGCTACTTAATTGTAAAAAAGTAGCAGAAGCTTTACTAGAACTAGCTTATAAAGACAAAGCTTTTATTTATAACAATTCCTATAGGTATACTAAAGAACTTAAAAACGTAATTAAAAAAGAAGTTCGCTAGCTTATTACTAATAATTTGCTTATAGGTTAGTATATAAAGGGCGTAACGCGTATATCTATTAACTACTACTAAAATTAAGTTGTAGGATTAGTACTATCCCTTTGCCTTAGGAAGGTTTATTATAAAGTCTATAAAGATTTCCTTTTATAGCCTAGCTAGCATAAGCAGTAAAGCAAGCTTACTATAAAGTTAATAGTACCTTAGCTTTATAAGTTAGCACTTAATATATATAAAAACGTGCTTTTTAACGTCCTTTCTTAGGCTACGCTAGTAGTACGTCCTTACTATCTTAGCAAGTATACAGCTAACCCCTTAATGCCTACTTATTAAGTTATTATAGAATAACATTAGTATTTTTAGTCTTACCTTAAGGGGTACGTAAATCCTTTCCTTAAACTAAATAAGCTAGTTAATACCTTTAAACTAACTTTAACTTCCTTTTAAACTGTTTTAAGCTTCTTTTATAACTTTGTTTAAGGCAAGGAAGGCGTCCTTCCTTTACGCTTAATAGAGTGCTTCTTTAAGGGAGACTAGGTTTACCTTTAACGTTATAGCAAGCTCTTAATAAGGTTAAAGCAACCCTAAGTCTAGCTCTTTACTGTCCTTAGTCCCTTCCCTTTAGAGCCTTTGCCTAAGACAAGCTACCTATACTATAAGTACGCTTTGTTTAGTAAGTAAGGCGTTTAATAGTTATAAACTATATAAGCTTATAGCAACCTCTCTGCTTTATAGTAATAGCAAAGACCTTACTTTATACATAGTATTACCCTTTAGCTTAGTCTTTTTATCTATAGCATATCCTACTTTACTTATAAATTACTAAAAGAACGTAAAGAGTACGCTTCTACGTTCTATCTATATTACCCTTTTATCTTTATAGTCTACTCTTCTTAATAAGCTATCTATTAGATTAACTTTCCTTAGTTAGTATTTAATCTAGAAGTTAAAAGGGGATAGCTTTTCTATAGCTATAACCTGTTTAGTAGCTAGTTTTAACTTTTCTATAAAGTAACTATAGTTAAGGTAGTTAGTAATAACTTAGATCTTTTTATTAGCGTACGCAAGGTAGTATTACTACGTAGTAAACGCCTTAACTATAGCTAACATCTCTGCGTTTAGTATTAAGTATTAGATTTCTAGCTTTATTAGCTTCCTTAAAAAGTAAGCTATAAGGTACTAGTAACCTCCCTACGTCTCTTAGGATAAGATTACGCTAATTATAAATTATAATACGTTAGTTTAAACTTAAGTTAGTTGTGTTAAGTTAAAGTAAGTTAAGATAGGTTCCTTTAAAAAGGCTTGCTTTAACTTATTAAACGCTGTAAGTTTACTAAGGCTTAGCTTAAAGTTCCTTTTTTGTTTCTTTTAAAGAATATTTATTAAAGAGACTATAATCTTGCTATAGTTCTTAATAAATCGTTAGTAGAACCCTATAAAGCTAAGGAACGATATTACGTTATATACGCTTTAAGGTTACAGCTAGTTTATAACAGCTTTAACTTAATCTTTTTCTATATAGATCCCTTCTAAAAAGACAATAAATCCTAGGTATAAGACCGTATTAACCTTAAACTTATACTTTAAGAGGTTAGCGAAAAGCCCTTTTCTTTATAGCCTTTTAAGGACTTAGTAGACGTGCTATATATACGTAGCAAGGTCTTAGCTATAGATAAGGATGTTGTTAAGGTAGATAATATAGACGTAGTTAATTAACCTTTATAGGACATCGTTAATATATTCCTAGAAGGTCGCTAAGGCGTTTATAAGTCTAAAGGGTATTATATAGTATTTAAAGTAGCTGTATTTGCATTAAAAGGCTATCTTCTACTTGTTACCTTCGCAGATACATATCTAGTAGTACGTATCCTTTAGATCTAGCTTTATAAATACTATTGCCTTTTATAGTTAATTAAAGATTTCTAAGATTAAAAGGAGTAGTGCCTTATTCTTATAAGTTATTTAGTTTAGCGTATAGTAATTAACGTAAAGTTATAGCTTGCCTCCCTTCTTAAGGACAAATAGTACTAAGGCGCTATAAAAGCTCGTTAACCTTTAGATCTATCCTTTTGCTATAGCATTGTCTAAATAGTTTTATAAAACCTAGAGTTCCTTTTCTATAAGTAAGTAAATAGGTCCTTAAGGCATCGAAGGATTATTAATAAGGTTAATAGTATACGTTCGTTTAGCTAAACGTTCTAGCCTAGCTGCCTTTTCTTTGTTAAAGACCTTAGCGTAGTTGTAATACTTAAGGGGCAAAGTTACTATAACTTCCTTAAGAGCTTAATCTTAAGTCTTATAGTTATATAGCTAAGGAAAAGCAATAATCCTTAAGGACTTATAGAATTTTATAGAACAAGCTAGCTATAAAGATACAAAGACTAAAGAAAGACTTTCCTTTAATAAGGAGTAGTTCTATTTATTGTTTACTTAACAAATATAAGGATCTATTGCCTTAAACTAAGGCATCCTTAAAATTATATCTTCCTTAATCTCTGCTACTATATAAAGAAGTAGATACCTTTTTATAACTCCTTAGTTGTTAGTTATTTTAAATAGCTTTATAGTTCTTCTAAAGACCTTAAGAAGGGAGTCTTTTGCTATAGTAAAGACCTTAGGTCCTAGAAGCAAAGGCACATTCCTTATAACCCTTTTGCTAACTAAGTTAACTTTGCTTCTTAAGTTAAAGAGTACTTTTAAAGCAACCTATCTACTATTAAACTAAATGCACGCTAGCCTAAGCATAATAGCTTTAAGGCTAGCGTGCCTTTATCCTTAGCTAAGCTTTTTTAATAGCTCTTCGTTAGCACTACTATAAATTTAAAAGGAGTCTATAAGGACTACCCCTTTAGGTCGCTAGTAAGGTAGCTAACTATAAAACTCTATAGTATATAAAAGAAACGAACACTTTTTACAGTTAAAGGCAAAGCATCTTAACTTATAGTAGCCTAGTCCTTAGCACTTAAAGTAAACAATTAGTTTATAAAGGGTATTATAGGGTTTTTATAAAAAGCTAGCGTTGTTAATGTAGAGTTCTTAATTAGTATTTATAAAAGGTACTGCTTACTGTTATTGCTAACTATATATTACTGCTAGCTTTAAGTTAGTTTCTTTATTAAGGAAAGTCTTAGTAATAATCTTAGCCTTTTTTATTTTTACTTAGTTCGCTAAAACCTTACTATAAAGTATTTAGTTATATAGCTTAAGGCAAAGGTAGAGGAAGAAGTTATAGACTTAGTAAAGGGGTAGTATAGGTTTTAGGAGCTTTGCCTTAATGTTTTTATAGAACTCTAAGAATAATATAAACTTTTAGTAAGCTTACTATAAGTAGTTAGCGAGCTTTGTGCTAGCATTAAGGCAGCGCGTTAAACTATCGTTAATACTGTTTTTAAGCTATTGTTTAAACTTATTAAACGTAACCTTTATAATCTTACTATTATAACTAGTAGCAAGGTACGTTTCTTACTTTTAGCAAACCTTTAGCGAAAGGGCTACAACTATATAAAGGACCTTTATTGTTTCTTTTTTAAAGGTATTAGGTTAAATATAAAAGTAGGTTCTTAGGATTGTAAAGAAAGACTAAAAATTAGCGTATATTTTTCTTTTATACTATAGGATTAAGGAAAGGTTTAGTTTTACTGCTAACTCTCTGTAGGGTTGCTTATTGCTTATAGGGATAAGAGGGGGGGTAATGCTTAAGAAAGCATTTAAAATAAGCGCCTCTTTTCTTTTAAAGGTAGCTAAGTAGTCTTTCTTTTATTAAAGGTATAGCTCTTTTGCTATAACCTAGATACATATATCTAGCTCTTTTTTAGTAAGGCTGCTAAAGTTAGCGGTTACCTAGTCCTAGGTCTTAGGGATAACGTCTTAGGTTAAGGTATCCTTAGGTTTATTATAGAGGTTATTGCTTTATAAGTTCTACGGACCTTTAGTAGTTTAGCTTTAAACTATCTTTAAGTTATTGTTATAGGAAATAGTAGTTACTTAGAATAAACTTTTTATTGCTTATATTGCTTTTTACTAGTTTACTTTACTTTAATAAAGAAGATAGAAAGAGATTAAACTATTAGAGACTAAGTAGTAAGGAAAGTAATAAAGTACAAAGCAAGCTTAAGGGTTATTTACTAGCGGGTTATAAGGGCTTTACTATAGTAGGTATAGCATGCCTTAAGGTAGGGGTATTGTTAACGATGCATTAATCTCTAAGCCCCTTTTATACTCTTAGCGGACTTGTCCTCCCTTATATACAGTTTACTACAACCTTAAAGAGGGGTTAAAGTAGGTTTAACAGCTAGGTTTTCCCTACGTGACTTCCCCCGGTCGTTTGGTTACCTAACAATATACACCTAAATATTAATATATAAGAAAGCAAGCCTTAGTTGCTAACGGTTAGCTTACGTTAATAGTAGAGCTAGCTGCTTAGTTATCTAAGAAGACTAGCTTAACTTTTTTATATAAGTTAGCATAAACTAAAGTAAGATAGTATAGCTTAGTAGTATTAGTAATTTAAGAACGCTTAAATAGGTAGAATTTATAGCATAGATTCCTAGAACTATTAATAGCTAGCCTTAAACTATAAAGGTTTACGTATTAGTATAAGTCGTTAGCTAGCTATCTACTAGTCTCTTCTTTAAATAAGAATTTAGCGTACCTTATTTAGTTAACGTTATTAACTTATAGGCAGAGATTATTATTAGCGCTACATAAGAACTTTACGTTCTTACACAAATTAAGAACCGCAGCCTATAAGTCTACCGCTCTATACACGCTTACTAAGCAGCTATTATACCGCCTAGTTTACTATGTTTCTTAGCAGTAGATTACTATCCTATTCCTTATAAAAAAGATCTCCTTTTTATGCCTTACTACGCCCTACTGCTAACTATAGTTAGCTATAAGCTATATTAGCTGCTTACCTTTAACTTAAGCTTTAAACTAATCTATATCTAAAAGAATAAGCGTATTAGAGTCTTTATATATATAAATAATATAATAATATAAAACAATGTTTTTATAATAAACAAAGACTTAAGCATTCTGCTAACTAAAGGTAAGATATTATTAATAAGAGCAACTAAAGGATCTAATAATAAGACTAAAACCCTTCTAAAGGACGTTAACGCGTACTAGTGCCTTAGAATCTCTTAACTAAAGAACATATCTAAAACAATAACTAAGCATAGAGTTAAAATCTATACGCTTTAGCTAGCTATAGCCTAAGTCTTTTAGAAAATCGTAGAATTATTCCTAAAGATCTAAGAAGACTATAGTAATATTTATATACTAAAGAATAACTTCTTATAAGCCCTTCTTACTAATAACTAGCAAAACGCTAAGGTATTTTTATAAGCGTACCTAATAAGAACTAAAGATAAGTAGTTTATTAACGAAACGTTTAATAAGCTATACTAAAAGGGCTATTTTAAATTCGTAAAAAAACTATCCTTATTTACTAGCTTAGTATTCGTTGTCTAAAGAATAGTTAACGGTAAGCAGAAAGGATAGGTCGTTGTAGACCTCTATAACCTTAACAGCGTCGCCTTACTAAACGCCTATCCTATGCTTCTATAGGAAGAAATAATCGCTTACCTAAGGGGGAAAACCTTTATTAGTACTATTAACGCTAAATCCTTTTTTTACTAGTTCTTAGTATACTTAGCGTACTATAACTGCTTTACTATAGTTAGCTACTAAAGCCTTAAGCGCTCTAAGGTAGCGCTAATAAGCTTTTATAACTTACTAGCATATACTTAGCGGTTTATAGATAAGATCTTCTACCCCTTTTAACACTTTGCTGCTACGTTTATTAATAATATTATTATCTTTTTTAATAACGTAGCTAGCTACTAAAAGCACTTAACTGCTATATTCTAACTTTTCTCTAAGTAAAATATTGCCTTATTATTAGCGAAGTCCTTTCTTAAATATCCCTTAGTCTAGCTCTTTAGCTTTTACGTTAACTCTATAAAGCTAATAAATACTAAATTAAAGATTAAAGCTTTACGTAAAATTTAATTTTTAGATACTTTTATATACCTTAAAAAGTAAATTAGTATAATTAGTTAGCTTTAGTATCTTATTCCTTAGTTCGCCGCTAAGATTGCCTCCCTATAAACGTAAAAGATATAGCTATTAGCAGAAAAAAAGGATAATAATAAGATGCTTACTAGCGTTAAAAGACATAGATATATAAAGCGTATAAACTTTATACCTACTAAGGAAGAGCTTGCTAGCTTCTAAGACATTACTAAAGCCTTAATTAACACAGAAAAGAGATACTATTTTAATCTTAATAAGAAGCTGTTTATCTAGATTAACGCGTTACAAAAGTTTAGTATAGGTACAATGTTGTTCTACCTAACTAAGGAATTCTTATATAATCTAAAGAGCTGTATTCTATTAGCTATAGTATAACTAATTATATTCCTTAGCTAAAGCCTTAACGCCGTAAAAATAAACTACTAGCTAATAAAGATAAAGGTTATTGCCTTTGTTTAGGTAACAAAGAAAGCATAAACCTTAATCTAGTTAACCTATAGTAGCTTAACTATCGTCTTAACTAATTACATAGCAACGTATAATATCGTTTAATAGAAATCCCTTGTCTTTACTACTACTTAGACTAATAACTACCTAATCGCTGCTTTATAGTAGCTTAGCTAGTTTAATCTTAAGGTCTACTATATCCTAGGAGTAAGGAACTTAGTTGTTAACGCTATATCTTAACTACTTACTAATAAAGCTAAGACCTTCTATAATAGCAAAGAACTAAAGCTTAAACAGGTATAAGAGGATAATGCTTTAGAGGACTATATCTATGCCTTAACTAAAACCTACCTTATCTTAGACTTACAAAAAAGGATCGTAAACAGATACTAAAACAACGTAAAGTAAAAGACTATCTTAGAGCAGCTTAAGGATAATAATACTAAGCTAAGCGTTACCTTTGTCTATAATAAAGGCTTGCTCTACCTATAAGAGCATAGTAGTAAGCAGAAACTATACATTCTAAAATCTTATAGTAAAAAGATTATCTAAAACGCCTATAAACAGTACTTCTACGCTAAAAGAAAACAGCTAATTAAGGACCTCGCTGCCTTTATAGCTATCCTAAGCCTCTAAAAGAAGGTTAACTAACTAGTAAATAGCTATAAGTTATATTAATAGAACTAAACTAACTGTTAAATAACCTTAGGAAAAATACTCTTAATTAAATCCTTAGCCTTACTGTTCTATACTATTGCTATAGATTTTATAGTTAAGCTGCTAATTGTTAATGCTAAGAACTTACTATAGTATAAACCGCTAAGCAGTTACTTTAACTGCCTCCTTACTATAATAGATAAGTTCTTTAAAATATATCTTTTAATTCTTAAGAATAACTATTACTACGCTAAAGACTAAGTAAAGTCTTTATATACTAAGCTCTTTTACGCTAACTAAGGACTTTTTTATAAAATTATCTTAAACTAAGACTAGAAGTTTATTTCTGCTTTTTAGACTAGTTTATAGACTATATATAGGACTAAGCTTCTTATATCTATAGTATAGCATCTATAAACTAATAAGCTATCTAAACAACGTAATTAAACAGTAGAGATTGCCCTTTAATTCTTCTTATACAATAATCTAATAGCAAAATAAATAAACTACCTTATTACCTTATAGTTTTTTATAAACAACTTATTTATAGCTACTATTAAGATATCCTTAAGCAAGCTAGTTACTAGGTAGCGTATAAACAATAGCTAAAAGCATCTTAGAAAGGGTACTACTAAGGAAGAGCTTAAATTCCTTTAAAAAGAAGCTAAGCTTAGTATTGCGTAAGCCTAGGTAGCTATAAAGGCAAGGTATAACTATAAATACTAGCTAATAGAGTTTAAACTTAGTAACTAAGTATAGCTTATGCTTAAAAAAAGGTATTACGTTCTAGACCTTAAGATTAGTAAGCTCTAAGAGCAACGAGCTAGGCTATTTAAGGTTATAGAGCGTATAAGTTATCTTACCTACTACCTTAATCTAAAAGGCGCCTTAAACATCTATCTAGTAGTATTAGTAATAGTACTTTGCTTTACTAAGCTACTAGTAGACTAACTAAGCAGCAATGCTTTTAGCGCTTAAGAAGTTAAGTTAATTTTAGATTCCTACGTTACCTAAAAGGGAAAAGGAAAGCTAAAGAAATAATACTTAGTCTTATAAAAGGGCTAGCTAAGCTATTATAATAGCTAGGTAAAAGAAAACGCAATTAATATTAGCGAGCTAGTCTAAGCTTTTAAGACAAAGAAAGCTACCTTTAATACCCTCGTTAAAGAGAACGTTTAGTAATAAAGTAAACAGCTATAGCAATATGCCCCCCTATAGCTTAGAAAGATTACTTCCCTTTCTAGTACTAGCTTAAAAGAGCTTAGACTATAAAACGTAATTAAAGATATATCTAGCTTAGCTGTTAATACGCTTCGCTAACGTAGGCGCCCCCTAAAGCTTAGTAGCAGTAAAAGAGGCTAAGGAAATCTTAGTAAAAACTATAGTCTTAAAAAAGCTAAAGGAAATCTTAGCAAAGAGATAGGCAAGGAGCGTAAAAGCAGAAGAAAGCTATACGCTCTTAACAGCAGCACGCTTCTGCTTTAGTTGTATAGTAACCCTTTAATTAAGGCTATAAAAGAAGAAATATAAGTTAAAAAACAAAAAAAAACAATAAATACGTATTTACTTAAAGAAGAAGAAACTCTTTTATGTATCTGCTATTTCTTAAACCCCCCCCCCTTTCTTATCTTTCTTCTTAAGCAAAAAGAATAAAAGAACGCTGCTTTCCTATAACTTTAGTTAATGCTTACTAACTCTTTTATTATTACTTATAACTACTATCTAGGTTAAGCTATTGTTTAACTATTCTTTTTATCTTTTTTGTAACGCTAACTTCTATACCTTTATCTATAGAGATCTCTGCTATAAGCCCCTTATCTTTACGTAGCAAAGGTATACTTATATTATTAAGCTCTTTAGCTAAAAAGACTAATTCTTATTTGCTTTAAAAAACCTTAAGAATTACTTTACTAACTAAGCTTAGCGAAACCTTAAAACGCTTACTAGATTTTAAGATTACGTTAATACTAAAGAAAGGCTTAACTAGCAATATAGTAAAGTTAGCAAAGATAGTAATTATATGTCTTATACTAGCAGTACGCCTTTACCTTATTAATAAAGCTTATCCCTTAACCCTATCTTTAACAATAAGATACCTCCTTTTACGTATAACGCTTAAAGACGCTTTGCCTAAGGCACTAGCTTTAGTTCTACTAACTGCGTTAACCCCCTTAAAGACGTACTTAAAAACCTAGTATATAAGGCTAAAGACAATAATAACAACGCCCTTAGCGTTGCTAGCATTGCCTTAGCTACTATTAACCTACTAGCCTATAGTTTAAACAACCTTAGCAAAGATCTAAGCGCTTTTACTAAAGACCTAGTAAAAAAGGTTAAAGGTATAGATAGCGTACTTAAGTACGTTTAGTAGTTTAAGGAGCTAGCTAATAAGACAGCCCTTGCCTTTACTAGCTCGATTTTCTCTTAAATACGCTTAGTTAATAATACTATAAGCCCTTTAATTTATACTAGCTTCTTTACTACCCTACTGTATTACCTACGCTTAGCGCTAACTACTATTACCCTTACTACTAGCAAGTAAAGCTATTTCCTTAAGGCGCTTACTAAAAGCTTAAAAAAAGATATTAATAAGATAGTAAAGATTTTTAGCAAAATAGCTAAGCTTTTTATTGTTAAGGACCTAATTATAGTTAAAAGCGTTAAGCGCGCTTTCTTTACTATTTACGTTAGCAATAACGCTTTCTTACTTTTTTATTAGTAAATAGCTACTTTACTTATTAAGTAGTATAACAAGGTAGTTAAGAAGCTTAAGGACTAAACCTTTATAACCTTTATACAGATGCTTAGTATCTTATATAGCATAGTACTTTTAATATCCTACCTAGTTATACTACTGCCCTTAGGTACTACCTTAGTCTATACTATTATAAAGAAAGGCGCTAAAAGTAGCTGCTTTAGCAAGGATAGAGACCTTAGCGCTTATATTCTTAAAATCGTAGCTAGCTTTAACACTAACAAGTAAACCTTTTATGCTACCTTACTTTTGTTTAACCTTAAGGATATATAGTTAAACATCCTCTTAAACACTATCCTTTACGCGTTAATTAACAAAAACAGTAAATTAATCTTAGCTAGCAACAATAATAATCCTATGTTATATAAATAAGTAAATAAAGCTAAGTTCCTTGCTTAAGTCTATAAAAAGAAAAAGGAAAAGCAAAAAAAGAAAAAGTAAGCTTAGGACTAGTAAACCTAGTCTAGCTAGTAGTAGCAACAATAAAAGCTAGCGCCTTTTACTAACAATAGCAACTCCTTTAACAATAAAAAGTAGTATAAGCTAGCTTCTTTTTTTTTTTTTTTCTTTTTTTCTTTCTTTCCCTTTCTTTTATCTATCTCCCCCTCTGTCCTTCTTCCTCTTCCTTCCTTTTCTTTTCTTCCTACTATCTTTAGCATCTAAAAAAAAAAAAGACCTACTTCTATTATAAGCCTAATTAAAAGAAAAAAGAAAAACATAAAAAAAACAATAACCTTACCCTTTCCTTTATCTTTCCTTTGTTTTCTTTTATTTTCTTAGACTAAAAAAAGAAAAACTCTATAAAAATACCTATTTGTTCTTTTTATTTACTATAAAAAAAATAAGAAAACCTAAAAAAAAAAAAAAAAGAAAAAAGCTTTATACCTACCCTTCTGCCCTATAAGCCTAACTTAACGTTAGCTTTCTTAACCTTTCTTCTTCTTAACGACTTAACGTTACTATGCCTTATTATATCTATAGCAATAAGCTATATTCTTAAGGGAAAAGACAAAACCTTAACTTAATATTGCTTATATCTTTATTGCTTAATAGCACTATAACGTTACTACTTCCTTGCATATCTCCTTATTGTTTACCTTAGCCTTTCCTTTATATAGCACTAAAGACGCTGCCTTTTTTTCCTTATTCCTTAGCACTTAATATAGTATACCTCCCTAAGGAATTCCTAAGGATTTCCCTTAGGACTATCCTAGTAAATTCCCTAAGATTTCCCCTAGCTGCTTCCTTAGGATTTCCCCTAGCCGCTTCCCTAGGATTTCCCTTAAAAGCCTAATAGTAAAATCCTAGGGAAATTACTATAGGAAATCGTATATATAGATAGCCTATAGGAACAGTTAGAAATAGAAGAAGGCATAGATTTTTACTTAAGCAATTAGCATACCTATATTATAATAATAGTCTTTAGTAAATTCCCTAGGAAGGCATTACTAACGCCTGCCCGTATCAATTTCTTAAGTTTAAGATTAAATCTTATAGCTAAAGCGATTATAATATAAAAAAAGCGCGCTATAAGTATTACTATATATATACTTTTAATCGTAGAGCTCTCTTAAAGGTTACTGTATACTATAAACCTAGCTTTATATTGTTCTAGATTATTGTTTTTATTAAGTTTATATATAAAGACCTATCTAATAAGCAAAGGCTTAAACTAAGCCTTATTTACGTTAATAACTTCTTATATTCTTTTTTTTTTAAAAGCTTTATATTTTAAGTAAGTAGCTTCTATAAATAAATCTTTAAACTTATGCTTTTATATATCTTTTTAGTTTATAGGTAGCAGTAGCAAGCTTAAAAAATGCTTAGCTTAGTCCTTAGGTAAGGTACCTAGCCTTTTAGCAAGCTTTAGTTTAATAGTACTAAGCATTACGTTAAAGACTATATAGTAGTTCTAAAGCTTAGTTTCTATAAGTAAGTTTAAACGTTTTTATCCTTTAGTGCTTATAGCTTTAAATCCTAAGATTAAGGAGTAGATATAGTTTCCTTACGCTTTATCTTAAGTCTTTTACTATACCTTACTTCCCTTTTAAGCTTAATTAGGTAGGTATACTTATAAGTTATAAGAGGCTAGTTCTCTACGTAGGCGCGTACTTCTTTATAGTTATGTTATTAATGTAAAAGATAAAGCTTAGGTATTTACAGTTAAGACTTTAGCTAGCGTATTTACTGCTCCTTAAGCTTCTATTTGCTATATTAACTGCTTTTATTTGTAAAGATAAGTAGCTTTAAGACCTAAGTATATATCCGTTCTTACCTACTTATTACTTATCTTGCTATTCTATTAAGCTTTCTTTCCCCTTTCCTTATATATAACTATATATTTTACGCTTTCTTTTAAAAGACTTAATAATTAAGAAAAGGTTTCTTAAGGCGTTTAAAGTCCTATAGTTGTTAAGAGATTATAGTATTTAGCGCTTTTAAGCGTTTTTTTAGTAGTTTTACGCGTTAAATTAACTATAGCTATGCTTATAAACGCCCTTACCCTTAAGTTTAAACGCCTTATAAGGTCCTTAATAGGTCTTCTAAACGTCTATTAATATTAAAGTAAAAGTTTAAACTATATATTGTTTACTTTATCTTTAAAGCTTAATTCTAAGAATAGCTTGTTTATAGTAAGTATCCTAAGCTTAAGTTTAGCTTAGTAAGCTTTCTTATTATAGAATTAGGTCTTATTAAATTAATATTATAAGTAGTTATAACCTTATAAAGGTATAGGATCTAAATATAGTATAAGTTAAAGGTAGTATACTTAACTAAATATCCTATAAGCCTTTAAAGGGTTATTTTAAACAACTTTATATACCTTTTTACCTTGTAATTGTAATTTAGAACGTAAGCTTTATACTTATATACTTAGATCTTAGCTTAGCTTAGTAAAAGGTCTACTACGTACTCTTAGATAAAGATTAGTATGCTATAGAACTATAATTCTAACTTATAAATAAAGGATTTTATACTATTTGCCTTTCTAAGGCTTATATTATAAAGATAAGCTATAGTATATACTATCTTAGGCTAAAGCTTAGCAAAGAGACTAGCTCTTTCCCTTATCTTAAGCTGCTTTATTATAATCTTTTTCTTTACGCGTTCTATAGCCTTATTTAGCTTATATATATAAAAAGGAGCAAGCTTTAGGTTAATGCCTTTAGTACATACCTAATCTTAATAAATAGTAATGCTATTTACGCTAATTATAGCTGCTTTATTGTCTTAGCATATAATATAAATAGTAAGCTTATATTGCTTTTTAACTTAGCGCTTAAAGCTAAATAGCGCGTTAAATAAGGTATTTACGTACTTGTTAGGCAAAGGCAAAGCAAGAATCTACTTACTGTACTTATCCTTAATAACTAATAGCTAGTTAAAGCTATTATACCTTTTCTTATAGTTTTAAAGGTCTTAATATATACGCTAAAAGGAGCATAAGCTTCCTTTTTTTAAAGGTTTCTTTAAGATAACTTAAGAAGTATAGGTTTAAGCATAAGTCTTATACCTAATCTACTTAGTACCTTTAATAATAACCCCTTTTACGTTATAGACTAAAGCTCGTAGAGCTTTAGGTCTTAAATGCTTTGCTTAAAGGTGCTATAGTATCTCCTTATCTTTTTTAAGACTTAATAAGTCCTTAGTTATACATTTCTTTTGTATTACGCTTATAAAAGCTACTTAATTAAGCGCTTTAAGCTTAAAAATAGCATTATAGTTAATTAGTATTACGTTAAGATTAAGGTAAAAGGATAGTAGCTTATATTTAAGGAAAGTAAGGTTATACTTATAACTAAGGTTTACTATAATAACGCTGCTGCTTATATTACTATAATAAAGCGTATAATTATAGCTATAGTACTATACACTAGCCTAAGCAAGCTTTACTTCTAAGATAATATTAACATAGAATCCCTTAATTAAAGCTACGTTCTTTAGCTTAAGATCCTTAGACTAAGCTCCTTTAGCTTTGTTTAGAACCTTACAAATAATCTAAGTCCCTTTTCTAAGCACTTAAAAGGTTTTAGTCTTAGCTTTAATAACATTATAGCTATTACTAAAGACAAATAAGCTTAGCTTAAAAAAAGAGCGTTTATTAATAAAATAAATTGCTTTATAGTTATCTAAGACAGTGCTCTAAGATAGTAAGTATTAAGCTTAGTAAGCTATAGTAGTGTATAGTTTAATCTTAGGTTCCTTAAGAAACTCTACTAAGTTAATTAGTACTACGTTAATGCTCCTTAAGAAGCTTAGTTCTTAGGTCTTAAGCACGCTTATATTCTATCTACTACTCTTTAAGGATTCCTATAGCAAGGACTACTTATCTTCCTTAATATAGTTTAGAATAGTATGTTTAGTGCTTAGTAAGCGTAATTTCCTTAAGGTTAAGACTTATTTAAAAGCAAATTTAACGTTCTTATAGGTCTAGGGGGTTTAAAGATAGTAATTACTAATTCTAGTATGTTTAGTGCTTAGTAAGCGTAATTTCCTTAAGGTTAAGACTTATTTAAAAGCAAATTTAACGTTCTTATAAGTCTAGGGGGTTTAAAGATAGTAATTACTATAAAGGCATTCTTTCTTTTTCTTTTCCTTTTTCTTTTTCTAAGCTTAGTTAAACCTATCCTTAAGCGTAGCAAAGATCCTTAGGATCCTTAAGTAGCTTATAGCTTATATATAGGCGTTAAAGTGCTTAATATAAGTATTAAGGCTTTTAATTTAGTTTAAATACCTATTAAAAATAGCTTTATTAATAGTAGTAAGCTTAGCTATAGCTTAAGATAAAGCAAATTATACTCTTATAGCTCTAAGGAAGTCTATAACAGTAGATATACCTTTAACCTTAGGTATAGAGTACGTATATCTATTATTATATACCTCTTTAAAGGTTTATTACTACCTTTTATACTTAGTGCTAACTTGTTAAGCTTTATCTAAAGCTGCCTTATATTTAATATATACTATTTAGATCTAAGCTTAGTTGCTTAGTATAAATTACTCTTTAAGATTAAGTATAATATCTTAAGTTATAAATTATTCTTTAAGACTAAAGATCCTTTTAAGCTTTTTAATAGTATTATAGTACGTATTAGTTTTAACTGTTTATATTATTTACTTATATATAGCTTAGTAAGCGTACTATTTCTTATAAATAAGCATTATTAAGGTTATATACTTATAAAAGCGTACGTTATAGAGCATAGTAATAATACTAAGATCTATAGTATTAAGTTAAGCCTTAGTAATACGTCCTTAAGCTTTAGTTATACTAATAAAAGCACTTAATAAAGTAAGCTTATAAACATTATTCCCTTAAGTATCTTACCCTTAAGCTTTAGATAAGGCCCTTAGTACTTCCTTTAATAAGTAAGCAACGCCTTCTAAGGTCTACGCTTTTAGCTTAATAGCTTTAAAGGTAAGCTTTAGTTAGATATTGTTAAAGGTTAGCTGCTTAAGCTCTTAGTAGCTGTCTAGGTAAAGGTCCTTTTAAAGGTTAACAACGTCCTAGATCTTATAGGTCTAAGCCTTATTTTTTAAAGCTTAGAACTATATAACTTAGTTAGTAATTAAGTAAAGCTTAAGTTCTTTTTACTAAGCTTAGATAGCTATGTTAAAAGCTTAGAAAGGTTAAGTTAAGAATAAAAGGTAGTAAAATAAAGATTAGTAAAAAAGATAAAGACTTAAGAATTAAAGATAAAGATTTAAAGAAAAGATAAAAAAAAAAAGGATAAGTATAGTACTTTTTAAAGCTTAAGGTTCTTAGTTTAAGAACTATATAAGCTTATAACTATTATATAGTTATAAAAAGCTACTTAGTAAGCATAAAATATAATAATTAATTGTTTACTATTCCTATCTATAAAAAGCGCTTTAGCCCTTATTTTATACTACTTAAGCTTACGTAATTAAGCTTTAGATCTTTTATTATAAAGCTTTTAAAGGAAGATCTAAGGCTTATAAGGAAGATCGTAACGCTTACAAAGAAGGTCTTTTAGTACGCTTTATATACTAACTTATAAAGCTTTATTCTAAATTATAAGCTTTAATACATAAAGTTAGTCTAGATTTATGTTAAACCGATCTAAGCTCTGATTAGGCAGGTCTTCCTATAGGCTGCTTAGGTAAGCACAGAGGAGTCCGTGAACGATGGAGGGGGCATATGTACAGGTAGCAGGGCAGCAGTACGGAGTACGGAGTACGAGTCTTCACATTCAAGGGGTGCAGACCGTCTTAGGTCAGTACTGGTAATGAATCGGCAAGTGAGAAAGGGCATCAGGTTGATCTGATGTCCTCGTGCAAAATGCCGTTCGCATCCTGTGTTCTAGGGGCATGACATGTGCGGTGTCAAGGGTGACGAGCCGTTGAGGCGAGATCGTCTGCTGTGGACAGACTTCATGTTGGAACGGACTGGACGGAACGGAGCCCACACGAATTGCAGCAGGAGAGGAAAAGGAGAAGACGAGAGAGAGAGAAGGGGAGGAAGCAACATGAAGGGGAGAGAGAGTGTGTGAGTGAAAGGGGAGGGGGTTCACTGTGTACAATTTCACCACCAAAAGTGAAGTACTCCGTATTGCATCCCAGGAAAGTGTGTGTGTGCGTGTCATGTGACTTCGCGACGCGGGTGGGCGGACCGACTTTGGCGCGTCGAAGGAGAAGGAGAAGAAGAAGAAGATCTTCCTGTTGCAGCACCAGCCAGCAAGCGGAGACGAAGACGAGGACGACCCGGGAGAAGCAGGAGGCCCACGAGAGAAGCTCAGAAGAGGCTTGATTTTCGTCACCGACCGCTCAAAGAGCACCGAAGAACAAGGAGCGGCCACTTCGACGTGAGGGTGGAGTGAGGTGGGCGCATCAAGGTCGGGCACCCAGGACTCGACACCCTCGCCTCGGCCGCCTCGGCCGCCTCCCTCCCCTCGCTCACATCATCGAGTTGCTTGTCGTCCATCCGTCCAGCGCGGGTGCTCCTCGACACGCCCGACGGCTCCTTGTCCCCTCTTGGCTTCGCTTTCTCCTCACTAACTTCTTCTCCTCTTCTCCTCCTCTCCTCCTCTCGCTGGCCTCACTTTCTCTTGACCTCCACGCCCTGCCGTATTCACTCGATCTCTTCGTGGCTGCAACTCGCTCTGGCTGCAAAATTCTGCTTATCGACCACGAGTCAGGACGGCGGGGGACTCCATGACATAGGGACAAAGGATCGAAACCCTCACCCCCCACACTTCCTCATCACAATGGCTCGCAGCTCTTCGCCGGTCCCTATACGCCGCACAGGCTCCATCTCGCTGCATTCACCCTTCTACGGGCCGTCAGGGAGCCTCCTCGACGACGACGACATGGACGAGCTTGTCGGGGACACCATCCCCTGCTCGCCGCTCGGGAAACCCACTCGGGAACCGACAACGAGCAGAACATCGACGACACTAACGACGACGTCTGCGACAACAACATCGGCATCGGCAACGGCAATGTCGACGACCCAGCCCACTCAGATCCTCGCCCGGCCCGCCCACACCCTTGGGCCCCCCTCCTCCCCGCCGAGCATCCGCGGCAGCCCCGGCTCGAGCTTCTCAGACACAATCGAGGTCCCCGCCTCCTCCCCCTTCCGC
>NIGD01000008.1:317898-342000 GCA_003055185.1 Escovopsis sp. TC
CCCGACCCATCCACCCATCCACCATCCATCCATCCATGTCTTGCAAGCCTGCCCAGCATTCCTCCAGCTCCTTGGAATGCAGCGAGTACTCGTACTCGTGCCCCTTCCACCCAAGCAAGGCCCCTCCCGCGATATCCACCTCCCAAACCCGCACCCACACGCCGCAATGGCTCCAGAAGAAGCAATTCCCTCGAAACCATCCCCCCTCTCGGAGCCATCCTCCATCCAACCGCTCGAGTCGAGTACGAGTACCAGTACTCCGTACTCGTACGAGTATGCACTCTGTCCACTCCGGGAGCGCTCCCAGCCCGGGACAGTACTCGTAGCACTCGCCATCTCGCCAAGTACTCGTACATTTCCATCTCGAGACGGGTGGATGGACCCATCCCCTTCCGTTTCCCTCCGCCTGCAGCCTCGCCCGCCCGCAGGAAACCATCCATGCAAACCCTCCCCCAACATGCTCCGCACGGAGTAATCCGCCGCGAGCCAGACGACCGTTCGGGCTTTCCAGGATCGCCGGAGGGCGCCCGGCACGCCCACAACCCTATTCCATCCAAGGCAGCCCCGAGAACGCGAGAAGATACGAAAAAAAAAAGATTCGTGCCGTCCGTTCGGACCGTCCTGTCCTTCGTAGTCGTGCTCGGACTCGTACGAGTACGAGTACAAGGCCATCCTTCGTTCGCGTCCGCGCCGTCTCTTCTGGCAGCTCGTAACATCCTGGACAGGATACGAAACAACATACTCCGTACTCCGTACAGGTACGAGTGCTCCGTACGGAGTACAGATCTCGTACAAGTATCGTCCTCGTCCTCGTCCTCGTCCTGTGTAGGGAGTTTCTCGTACGGAGTCCGTACTCGTACTCCGTACTCCTCCTTGCACGAGGGCCCGGCTCCGGACCACGTCGAACGGAGACCCTAGCAGGGGCCCCATGGACGGCAGGGGAGGGGGGGGCTGGAGACGCAGATGCACGTCCTCGGAGCGCTGCAGGTGGCCGACAGAGCGCAGGATCAGATCGCCCGCGGCCATCTGCAGCGCTCCACGAGCCGTACTGTACGAGTACGAGTACGAGACTCTTGTACTCGTACGGAGGAAAAGAGACTCGCGCAAGGTACGGACGACATTCCGTGGGACGAGAACTCGTACTCGTACTATGATGCTCTCCCTGTCCCCCATATTCCAGTCCTGGGATCGGGCGCAACAACCACAACGCGCAGGCCAGGAGGAAAAAAAAAAAAAAAACATACTCCGTAGAAAATGAAACAATCCTCCGCGGAAAGGTCACTGGGCAGAAGGGGAGGCTGAGGGGCGGGCGCGCGCTCGAGACGGGAACATCCCGGGACGCTCCCCAGGACGCCCGCGACTAGTCTCGGGCGGTCTGGGATGGCGTGTCTGAGACCGGCTGCCTCGGTGAGTGAGATTGAGGCCGCTGGGGCGCTGGGACGAGTTGTCGAGAGGTTATGTTGTTGGATCGATCGCTGTGCGTCTGCTGGGGCCGGCCGTCGAGATCCACTGCTCAGGGGGGGGGGCCGAGTCTTGCTGTCGTCGTACTCCGTACTCGTACATGTAGTACTCCGTAGAGTAGTAGGGAGTCTTGGTCCTCCCAGTACATCTCGTCTCGGTTCTGTCCCAGAAGCTCGAGGTCCCGCCTGGTCCCCCGGAACCTCTGCAGCGCCACACGAAGGTATACGGAGTACAGCACGAGTAAATACCGGTGGGAAGAACAGAGGGGGAACAAAGCCCGGCGGGGTCCAGGGTTCGCCATTCCAGCCGGGAGCCCTCGAGCTTCCATGCGAGATGACAGCCCCCGCAGCGCTCAAGATCGGGTCCTGATCGATCCGATTCAGGGCTCGCCAGCCGGCCACCCGGCGGAGGCGCGGAGGTCGAGGATACGGAGTATCAATTCGATCCATTCGATCCCCGGGGGAGTGGGGAGGGGGGCCGTCTTGTGCGAGCATGGTGAATGGCTGGATGGGTTTCCCCGCCCGGCTGCAGCGCCGCAACCTTCAATGTTGTCCGACGCGCGCTTAATCGCCGGTCTCACGCACGCCCAGCCGATGACGCCGATCGATCGTCTTCGCCCAGGTAGGACCCAACTCCTCTGCATCCGACATCCTGGGAAGCTTCAAGTTCTTGCGCGGCTCTCGTTCCTCGCAGCGCCGGCTCCTCAACGCCCGACGCTCGGAGGACGGGGGACCACAGACGAGAACGGCGCGGTAGGACGCGCTCGAGCAGGGGCGCTGTGAACCCCCACGGCGCCTCCAAGACCCCTCGGACGATCTCGGTTCCGACTGGATGGGCCTCGTCGGGATGGCAGAAAGATGAAGGCAGGACGATGCTGGTGCCAGTACGGAGTAGTCCTCGTACGGAGTAGTCCGTGGGAGGTACTCCGTATGTGCGAAGCATTTGGCTCGTCGTCGGCTCGTTCGGAGGAACCCAGACTCGCATGTACTCGTACTCGTACTTGTAGCGATGCCTCGCGGCGCAGGTGGGATATTGATGATGCATCAGGGTTGCATGGCCCAGTCGTGGAAGGTCATCTGCCCCCTCCGGGGTTTTTTCTCTCGTCAAAATCGCCCGTCCCCAGTCCCTGGTCAGTTCCAATAGATGCCCCCACGTTTGGGGTCCTGATCCGAATTGGACAGAATCTTTGTTTGCAGATCGAGGTTTCTGTTCTCCAGTCTGCCCGAGAGGACCAGTCACTTCTTCTTCGTGTTGGGCCCCATGGCGATACGAGCATCCTCGCCCGCTGCCTGCACCCAAGAGGTTGCAGTCGCTGCTGCATGCAAATCATGTCGCTAGCAGTCGATGCTCCATCGCAGGGTCCCCGCTGCTGCCGTCCCATCCCGCCGTTGACCAAGAGAGCTGGTCGGCGGACGTAGCACGGAGTCATCCATTCTCGTATTTTGGCTCTTCCAAAGTCTTGGCAGTTCGGTCATATACCCACCATCTCCGCAACGCTCTTTGGAGAGCGCAGACTCCAATCTGTTCTCTACATGCCTCCCGTCCCGCCGTGACCGGTATTCTGGGATTCTCCTTTCCCCACCTGGATCTCTCATGCCGGCGCGACAACCGTCGTGATCATGTGGTCCGGCTCAGATGCCTGATCGGGGGAAGGCGACTGATGGATCTCGTACTCGTACTCGTACTTGTACTGGTACTGGTACGAGTACGAGTACTCGCACGAAATCCCCAGTCTGGGCTGGATTTGTCGTTTTCGAGACCCGCAGGCAGGACGAATTGCTGCCGTCATTGTCCCCAGACTTGCCGTGATGGGCCAAGACGGGAACAGAAACTTCCAGACAGCCATGCCGTGCTCCCGAAATAGGTATTTTAGAGCGAAACCCTGAGCATCTTATCACGCTTCTCGGAGATCAACGACATCCGCCCATCCGCATCTCGGTGCAGCACAACCACAGAGAGAATTGAGTTTGAGTTTCGTGTGGCGGGAACGCTGCTGACTCAGAAATGCAGCTGGACCTGGCTTGCATCTTGATCGACTCATCGATGGGGGAGGGGGGGGGGGGGGCGAGTTGACCCGAGCAGCAGAGAGGAGGCGAGCCAGTGATGTCATGATGTATTGCAGACGAGCAGTGCAGGATGCAAGGCCTCCGAATATGGCCCATTTCGATCCCTCGGCAGATCAATCGTCTGTCTCACTGGGCAATGGAGTCCCATTCCCTCGAGATGTTGCCCACGTCGGCGGAGGACAAGCAAGCCTTCCCATGTGCGAGTCCAGCACTCCACACTCCGTATCCGTGTGCCGGAAAAAGGGTCTTGCAGTTGCTGCGAGAAATGTCGCGAGCCGCTGTCGCTCAAGCCGGCCGGGAGAAGGCCATCGTGGCTGGACGGATAGGAGCATCATCCACCGCTGCAGCCGGATAGGCAAGATTTGCACGTCAACAAGCCCGAGCTGAGGAGGCCGACCTCTGCTCGTACCCCTCTGGAGAGCAGCATGGGACTCTCCGAACGAGATGCTACGCGTATTGCATACGGGTCCTATGCAGTGTCAGCCCTCGATGCAGAAGCTTCAAAATCAGTTCCGAGGCCGCCTCCCCCGAAAATCCAAACGGCAGGGCTGGGCAGGGCAGCGGCAGCGAGTCTGACGGGTGAGATGCTCCCTTTCGTCGATCCCCACCGATCCGTCCATGATCGGTCGAGAGGGATGGCGCACCGGTACTCCGTGGAGGCAGGAGGATGGAAGGTGTGCTTTCAGCTCGCGAAGGATAAGAAGCCCGGGTTTCCAGGAGGTTGGTGATGATCGGCTTCGCCTGCCCTCCTCGGGACTCTTTGCGGGAAACTTACCAGTACTACGGAGTACGGAGTACTAGTAGGTAGTACTATAGTACCCACCTGTACTCCGTAGGTCGCCCTGACAATTGGGGAGAAGAAGTCCGCCCTAACGGCGACGACCTCGCAGGGACTTTACCGTCAGGGCAGTTTTGCCGCGTCTGCATCGCTTTGGCAAGGTAATGGCAAGGTCACTCTCAGGTACATTCGCGTAAGCTTCGAGCTGTGGGCAAGCTCCCAGCTCGCGCTGAAGATGTCGAGGCTGAATAAGCTTTGCGGCCCCGCCAAGGACAGCCTGCGACAGCCAATGAGAGCGACGCTTCCCCTGAAGCTACAGACTCGCCGTCTGCGGACGGAAGCGAGCGAGCCAGGCCGGATCCGTGCCTGGCGGTGGGCGTTTGTACTGAGCACGAGGGCCAAGCACCCAATTACACTGTGTGGAGACCCCTGCCCGATGTACGAGTACTCGATATTCTTGGCCGCTACTTCGGACGCTACCAGGAGGCTCTCAAGAAGGTTGTCACGAATGAGCGATTCTTTTGTCAAGCGCCCGCCGCGCCTTTCCCCGCCACTAGCACCCCGTAGCATGATCACTGGCGCGGCCCCAGGGCGCTTCGAGAGCTGCGGGTGCGAATGCGAACGCCGTGCTCGGTTGCCCCAGCGCCAGCCCTGAAGACGGTCTGCGCCGTGCGCGGGAGGGCTCAACCCGTTTCCGTCTCAGGTCGAACGTGAGTGGAGTGTGGCTACGGAGTACTCCGTACTACTAGTACCTCTGGTACTCCGTACTCCGTACAAGTCGCACGGGAGGTCCCCCCCTCGCTGGTCCTTGTACCGATACGGGGGTGGGCCTCTCGAGACAGTGGGAATTCCCCGAACCGGAGCACGGGAGATACCTGCCAGCCCGCCTGCAATCTCGCACACAACTTCCATTGCGGCATCTCAGCCGGGCTCGTCGTGCCCTCGGGCGCCCTTGCCTCCTCGCCTCCAGCCCGCCTTCCTTTCTCTCTCCCTTCGCGCTCCCAACACGCCCGCGCCCCTGCCGCTCGCTCGCTCGCTCCTGCCGCTGTCGCCGCCCTCCTGCCCTGACCACGACACCGCGGAAAGAACGCCCGGGCGAGGTGACGAGCCCCCTTCCCCCTTCACGAGCGCAGCAGCAGCCAGGGAAGGCGAACCTGATGCTCCCGGACGAAGCTCCTGCCTCTCGTTACCAGGACCTCCTCTGAAGTCGATCCCCTGCGCTTTGCCGCTGCGATTCTCTTTCTTTTTTTTTTTTTTTTTTCCTCATTTCCCTCGTTTTTCCTCTTCCCCCTCCTCGTTTGGTTGTCCTCTTTTTCTCGATTTTTTTTTTTCCTTTTTTTTTCTTCCCCGGCTGCTTCTCCAGCGGGACGCCGATCCAGCTCGACAATCTCGAGATCCAGCAGTCAACAGTCACAGAGTGGGAGCCTCCCTCGTTGCACACCCCCCCCCTCCCCCTCCCCCATTCCCCTCCCCCTCTCCGACGCCCTCGTCCGAACCCGTTCCACGTCGGATCGTGTCGCTCGCTCCTCCAGTCGTCCGTTTGGTGTTTCCCTCGTCCCTCGCTTAGGCTTCTTACGTCCTTCGCCGGGAAGAAGGTCGATGGCCTTCTGTCGCCAACGCCGATCGTTTTGAGTTCGAGAATCCACAGCATATTACTACCGCAGATATATGAAACGTCGCCTTAATTACACAAGGGATTCCTTGACCGTCTCCCTCGCGGACCACTGCCAGCTGCCCTCGCTGTCGCCAACACCGACTGGCAAGGCGCGTGTGGAGCAGGACGAGAGTCATTCATTCAAGAGGAAGACCGAGAAGGAGGGGAGAGCCTTTTCCACACGGGCCCCTCGTCCCAAGGTCACCGTCAAAGCAGAAGCAGCTCGAGAGGCGTCGACACCCTCGCTGCCTCCCTGTCACCAGACATCGCACGCGAATCAGCAGCAGCGCAGGCCTGCGTTAGCGGCTGATTGGAGCGGCACGAGCTCCTCGCCCATCCACTCCCTGCACCGCTGTGCCATTTGTTTCGTCGGTCCACTCCGCCGATCTCCCAAACAACGCATTCCTAGCGACTCCGATCCTTTTCCCATCTGCATCCCGCCTTTTACCAACCTCTGATCGTCAGCGGCCTCGTCTGAAAGCGCCGGTGGTCGGGCGCAGACTCCCAATATTGTAGCCGGTGAGTGTGATCCGCCCTCTGCTCTGGAGCCCCTTTCGCGTCAAGCCACCGTCAGCGGTTCCGTGGGTGCTGTGTCCTCGACAACAAACCCAAAATCTCCTGTCTTCCCGGAGCTGGGTGGGCGCTCGAGAGCCGCATGCATGGATTCTCGCCCGTGTCACGCGCCCGCGGGATCCCCTACAACACCGTCGTGCTCGGTCGACCGGATGCCCCAGGAACAGGGCCCAAGGAGCTTTGCTGACCCAAAGTCAACAGGCCATGTCTCTTCCAGAGAGGCCCGGGGCCAATCTTGGCTATGATCCGCGGAGCAGCTATCGAGCATCGCAGTCGCGACGAACAAGACCTGGGGATGCCGACGCCAATGCCTTCGGGACTGCGTCGCACGGGGGTCAGCATCAGCGTGGGAAATCTGTTTCCTCCTTTGCGGAGACAATATCGAACCCTAATATGAATACAGAGAATACGCCTCTGTCTCCGACCTCACCGCCCGTCGGGGCGAGCAGAGAGCCCGTTGAGACCATTGGCCGCAAGAGAAGTCTTATTCGGCCGGAGCGACACCGAATTGACAAAGACCATCGCAACTATCACTACCACCGACACGCCGCAAACATGAACGTTCTCCCGTCTTCGACGGGGAACGACCCGTTGCTGGACAATGTCACGACGTCTACTGACCGTTCTGGCGGATCCTTCGGCAATGAGGACATCACGATGTCTACGAACTCGCCCGGTCGGAGCCGCGATGATCACGAGAAGGCAGATCCGGGTGCCAAGCGCCACAGCTCGGGCAAGATCACAAAGCACAACCGGGAACCGAAGCGAAAGGGCAAGATCGTGGAGGACGCCATGAGGCCTCCCAGCTTCTGGAATGTCTACTGCGCCATCATCACGTTCTGGGCTCCCGACTTCATCCTGAGATGCTGCAAGCCGACAAGGGCTCAGAGGCGCGCTTGGAGGGAGAAGATGGGTTTGGTCAGCATCATCCTCTGCATCATGGCCATTGTCGGTTTCCTCACCTTCGGTTTCACTGCCGCTGTCTGCAGCGCCCCGCCCCTGCGACTTCGGATCAACGAGGTGGACGGCGGCTACATGATCTTCCACGGCATGGCCTACGACCTCGAGAACTCTCACCATCCGCCCGCCTTGGGCATTCCCCTGAATGCCCAGGGTCTTGGCGCCAATGTCCTGTACGATCTCGCCGAGCCCCACAGCGGAGACGATGGGAGCTTCCTGTTCCAGAATGTCAATGGCCACTGCAAAGGCTTGATCACGTTGGCCGATAACTCCGATGTGCCAACCAACGCCGACGGCGATTTGGCCTGGTACTTTCCCTGCAGGACCTTCCATCAGGATGGATCTTCTGAGCCAAACACCACTTCCGAAACCTTCTACCTTGGATATGGCTGCCACACGACTCAGAATGCCCGAAACGCCTTCTATCTCGACCTCAAGAGTGCGGCTGATGTCTATTTCACGTGGGATGACATCAAGAACAGCTCCCGCAACTTGATTGCCTACTCCGGCAGTGTCCTCGATCTCAACCTCCTGAATTGGTTCGACGAGAACGAAGTCCAGATCCCCGATCGGTGGAAGACCATTCGAGATCCCGAGACCAGTCTCAACGCGGCGATCCGTGGGCGCGATGTGACACGCATGTTCCAAAGCCCAGCTGATCGAAAGATGGCGCAGTGCTTCTCAGAGATCATCAAGGTCGGCTCGGTCGACACGGAGACCGTGGGATGCATTGCCTCCAAGGTCGTTCTGTACTGTGCCCTGGTTCTGATCTTGGCTGTCGTCCTGGTCCGCTTTGCCCTGGCTCTCGTCTTCCAATGGTTCATCAGCCGTCACTATGCCGCGGAGAAGACCTCGCAGAGCTCTGACCGCAGAAAGCGACAGCGTCAAATTGAAGACTGGTCGGAGGACATTTACCGCGCGCCCCAAAGGCTCCCCGGAGATGGCAGCACCGCCGTCAATTCCGAGAGGTCCACCAGGCGCGGCGGATCCTCCTTCTTGCCAACGACGTCTCGCTTTTCCGGCTTGCACGGTCACGATCGTGCCTCTGACGCTCGTCGCTTGCCCACCACCATGTCTAGCCAGGGCGCTTCGGCGAGCTTGATGCCACCTTCAGTCTACAAACAAGGAAATGATAGTCGCGCAAGCTTCCTCCGCTCGGCAGACCCGTACGGATCTGGCCCTACTTCCGAGGGACCGGGCCCGGCCGGGTTCATCCACGACTCCGTTGTTCCTCAACCCCCCTCGGACTGGATGCCATTTGGATTCCCGCTGGCTCATACAATGTGCCTGGTCACGGCGTATTCAGAAGGCGAAGAGGGTCTCCGAACCACGCTGGACTCCATCGCGACGACCGATTACCCCAACAGTCACAAGGTCATTGTCGTTATTTGCGACGGTATCATCAAGGGCAAAGGCGAGGCCGTCTCGACCCCCGACGTGTGCTTGGGCATGATGAAAGACCACTCAATCCCGCCCGAGCTCGTCAGGCCCTTTTCCTACGTCGCGGTCGCCAGCGGCTCCAAGCGGCACAACATGGCCAAGGTCTACTGTGGATTCTACGACTTCGGATCCAGCTCCCGCATCCCCCTGGATCGACAGCAGCGCGTGCCGATGGTCACCATCGTCAAGTGTGGCACGCCCAGCGAAGAAAAGTCCTCCAAGCCCGGCAATCGCGGCAAGCGAGACAGCCAGATTGTTCTCATGTCGTTCCTTCAAAAGGTCATGTTCGACGAGCGCATGACGGAGCTCGAGTACGAGATGTTCAACGGACTCTGGAAGGTCACCGGTATCTCTCCCGACTACTATGAGATAGTGCTCATGGTCGACGCCGATACCAAGGTGTTTCCCGACAGTCTGACCCACATGGTCTCTGCCATGGTCAAAGATCCGGAGATCATGGGCTTGTGCGGCGAGACCAAGATTGCCAACAAGCGCGCCAGCTGGGTTTCCGCGATCCAGGTGTTCGAGTACTTCATCTCTCACCATTTGGCCAAGTCCTTCGAGTCCGTCTTCGGCGGCGTCACCTGTCTGCCCGGCTGTTTCTGCATGTACCGTATCAAGGCACCGAAGGGAGGCCAGAACTACTGGGTCCCCATCCTAGCGAATCCGGACGTGGTGGAGCACTACTCGGAGAACGTCGTCGAGACGCTGCACGAGAAGAACCTTTACCTGCTCGGCGAGGATCGTTACCTGACGACTCTCATGCTGCGCACGTTCCCCAAGCGAAAGCAGGTGTTCATTCCGCAGGCCGTCTGCAAGACCACGGTACCCGACAGCTTCATGGTCCTGCTCTCGCAGCGTCGGCGATGGATCAACTCGACCGTTCACAACCTCATGGAGCTTATCCTGGTCCGTGACTTGTGCGGCACCTTCTGCTTCAGCATGCAGTTCATCGTCTTCGTCGAGCTCATCGGAACACTGGTGCTCCCCGCCGCCATCGCCTTCACGTTCTATGTTGGTATGTAGTCTTGACCCCATTTTTTTTCTTCATGTTCCAACTTCAGACCCGAGCTAATCAGACGCAGTCATCACGTCCATCATCCACCAACCGCCTCAGATCATCCCTCTTGTTCTTCTTGGCTTGATCTTGGGTCTTCCCGGTGTCTTGATCATAGTAACAGCTCACTCGTGGTCCTACGTCGTGTGGATGTTCATCTACCTCCTGTCCCTTCCGATCTGGAACTTTGTCCTTCCCTCGTACGCGTTCTGGAAGTTTGACGACTTCTCGTGGGGTGAAACCCGGAAGACTGCGGGCGACTCCAAGGGGGGGCATGGCGATGAACGCAAGGGCGAGTTCGACAGCAGCAAGATCACGATGAAGCGATGGGCAGAGTTCGAGCGCGACCGGCGCGTTAAGAGTGCGTACTGGGGCTCTCGAGAGAATCTGGCCGGGGCCGGCATGAACCCCAACAACTGGGCGATGCCACCTGCACGTCGAGACGAAGAGTATTTCTCCGACGCCTGATGGCAGCGTGGCGCAGAATCATCCAGGCCTTTCTTCTTCGTCGATTGATCTCCAATCCCGCCACGTCCCTTGCTGCCGTGCTTCGCACTCGGGCGTCGCAGGGGCGTTGCAGGTTTCCTTGCTCTTCCTCATCTCTTTCTTCTTCTTCTTCCCCCTTCCCCCCTTTTTTCTGTTTCACTTTTCATTTACAATATATATTTAGCCTGCCCCTCAACCCCCCCTTTTCCCGCTAGAAGCGACAGAAGCTACATACAAAAGTAATAATGCGGGATGACGATGGCGAAGAAGAAAGACACGGCCCAGAATGATGGGGCAAAGACATGAGATATGAATGCTGGTGAAAGCAGTGGGGCAGGGATGTCGAGACAGCGGCGTGGTGAGGGGATGGAATGGGTGGAAAAAGGGAAGGGCTGTTAGTATTTTTCCTGGTCGAAGCCGTGAAACACTGTCTTGTGTTGCGTGTTGCGCGTCTTGTTGATCGTGATATGCCATCGGAGCGGAGACCATGGAAGCGGGGACCAGGAACGTAGAAAGCGTCTTGGCAGCGGGGTGGGAGGGCAAAGTGGACGAGCAAGCTGTTTGGCTTGGCAGCGACTGGGGAGTAGCGATAGATGTGTTTCAAGGAGAATCCTTCGATAGCAAGAAGTGGGCTTTACCAACGAGACACTCGAAAAGAATGGGGATGCTGGAGACCACCCCAGCCCTGGTCCTCCAAAGTGACGCAAGACCTCTTGCGGGTTCAAACCCCGAAGATCATCGTGAACACCTCGGATGCTATTTCGAGGGGGAACGGGTTGGTAGTCTGCTGAATCCCTAGTCCTTCCAGGAGGATCGAATTCAGGCAACCATCCGACTTGATCATCGCGGAGCCTTCGTCGCCCCAGGAGCCCAACACCAGTCACGCATTCACGCGTATTCCTTAAGCACGACATACGGAGCACCCATGCCTCCAATCAACGGGAGATGATCAGTAGCGCTCCTCAAGTTTTCCATCAAGGGATGCCGCACATCGCAGAGCATGAATGCTTCCACCTCCTCCCTCAGTAAGACACGCAGAACATACATGTATATACTCCGTCCATGTACTCCGTACATGGAACCTCGAACCATCAACGGACCAGGCCGATCTCGAACTCTAGGTTAGCCTACCTACATCGTTTTGAAGCACGGGCAACATCTTGGAACCAGACTTGATGTTCAACATTGAAGACAACATACATCCCATACATCCATACTAGTACTAGTAGTAGTACTCAAGCGCCCTCATGACACCGACTACACATCAATGCAACAGTGGAATGACAACTCCAACGAGATCGGCGCACCCGTTCGATGGATATCGATGCCTCCATGACTGCGGGGAGACTCACTTGTAGAGTAGGCCTTCGCGCAAAGACCCAGGGGTTGAAGGAACGTAAGAACTTTGACTCAGGGGGTGAAGGGCAAGGGGCGCATCAAGGCTCAAGGGTTCAAGAGACATTTGGATACTACTACTACTACTACTACTACTACTACTACTACTACTACTACTACTACTACTACTACTACTACTACTACTACTACTACTACTACTACTGGTAGTAGTAGTACCCGGGTCTAAGAGGCACCTGAAGACTCAGGCATGAAGAGCCCTCAGAAAACTCAGGGCTACCTCCCGCGCCCTCCCCCCTCCCTCTCCCCACATCCACTCAATCCTTCCACACAGAACATGCCCCTGGATGGTGTCAAGCAAAGGCTGCAACGTTCCACTTCGTCCACGGCCCGAATATCTGTCCAGCGAGGCCTACAAGATGGCCTCGGTGAGACAGGTCTCGATGGATCTTGACCTCCCCCTATTCACTCGTCCCATCGAAAGGAGAAGCACTCGTTGACATCCATGCAACCCTTGACATTCATCTCATAGTCATCCATGCCCCTATACCCGGTCAGGAATCCTCAGAGCCATCTCAATGCCCCGGGGCCCCCGCAATGTGCATCCCATTGGATGTTCCTCCGCAACGCGCTCCTCCTCTGCACACACACGCCTCCGGACCCTCACACAACCTCATCCAACCTAGGCCGCGCTCAAAAGCAGGACTTCACAGTTCAGTGATTGCCCTCGCGCTGAGAACTCCTTCAACATCCAGTCCTCGTAGGGCATCTGGATGCATGCACTCTATGCGCCGAGTCCTGGCTTGGGCCAGGTGGACTCATGATAGCACCCACAACAGTCAATGACAGTCAACGACCAGGGTCAACACAAGAGTAAAGAGCAGAGTCGATCCCAGAGTCATCGACGGCATTGCCCCTCACAACAGCACAGAGCCCATATGTCTAGATGTACACGAATACAAAGACCCTCCCCTTTCTCTCACCTCCGACCGTCGTACACACTCATAAGAGTACCGCACACACTCCCATCAGACCCACCCCACTGCATTCACACCCCGAGCAGCCGGAAGATGCAGAAGCTCAGAAGAAGCGCGCACAGGGGACCCCGCCCCCGTCCCCCAGCAATGTATTCATACGCGAGAAGAAGCAACCTTCACTTCCTCGCGCCCTCCACCTCCTCGCCCAGCTCCCACGGCTTCAGGGGATCCACATACGTCGAGATCCGCTGGTCTCCCCACCGCGCCCCAATCGTCACCCACACGTGCTTCTGCGGCGTCGTCGTGCTGATCGTCTCCCGGAACCCCGTCCACCGCAGCCGCGACTCCCTGCTCATCGAGCTGTTCCCCAGCCCCTCGTTCGCGACCCACTCCTTGACCACGTTCTTGATGAACTCGATCTTGCGGCGGAAGTCGTTGGCCGCGGGGATCCCCTGCAGCTCCGCCTCGATCTCGGGCCTGCGCCGCGCCGTCGCCGTCGTCGATCGCGTCGACCGCGTCGACGTTCGCGGCTGGAAGTTGAGCAGCGTCTGCAGCGGGTACGACAGCGTCGCGCGGTCGTCCAGGGCCGTCGGGCCGATGTTGCCCGTGCTGGCCAGGCTCTCCGCGGCCTCCTGGGGGAGGTGCCAGAAGTGGCACCAGCTTCCGCTTGCGTCGAGCACAATCTTGGTATGGTCGGGGAAGTTGAACTAGAAAGCGTCAGTACCTATCATCATGAAAAAAAAAGGGGGAAAGCGGGGAGAATCTGGAGAATGGAGAGCGTACCTGGAGGTGCCCGTCACAGAAAACCCAGCAACCGACGTCACCAAAGCGCTGGTAAAACGTCACTAGCTCGGCCGGCGTGCCCCTTTCGCCGGGCGCCAGCGGCGACTCCGCCTCCGCGTCCTCGCTCGTCTCGTCCCTCCCGTACGCCATCATGTAGTTGGCAAACTTCTTCCATAAGATTATTCTCTCCCGTTTCCTGTGCTGGTAGATGTCTTTGCCGGGGTTCATCTTGCCAGGCGCGCCGTCCTCGTTGATCGATACCCTGAACTGCTCCGGCGCGACCAATACTTCCGAAAGTCCGGTCTCGCCGTTGTTCTCGAAGAATTTGATCGGCTCCGTCATCGGGATCGGCTGATGTCTGTCGGGATATGACGAGTCCTGCCGTCGAAGGATGTGCTTCTCGGCTCCGCGGATAAACACGCCAGCCGGCGGCAGCAGCGCCGTCTTGCTCCCCTCGGTCGTGGGAATATCTCGCAGGATGCAGCCCACGCTGCCGTCGTTCAAGATGTATCCGAGACCGAATTTGTTGGTGTAGTCGACCCATTTGACCACGATATGGGGGTGAGGCGGCGCGACGGTCTTGGAAGAAATAATGGCCATGCTTCGAGAGTTGAGTGCCCTCTCCAATTCCGTCTGCAGCCGCCGCAGCCGCTCGAGGATGTCGTCCGGCCTCGTCCCCGCGACTGCCACGGGGTGCTCTGAAGGGCTGAACAGTGTTGTGGGCTGAATGGACTCTGAGTTGTGCCTCTTATGCGAAGACGACAGAGCCGAGGCCATGTTCGCCGCTCGTTCCGCGACCGCCAACGAGGGGGCCGATCGTGTCGAAGGTAGGAGGGTCCTTGCCAAAGGACGGGCTGGCCTAGAAGCTTCGGGAGCCTCTCTGGCCTGCATGATCTCGCGGGTGACTTCTCGCGGCACGTCTCGAGCTCTCTCCCGAAGAGGCTCTCGGGTCGATTCTCGGGGCGGATCTCGGTAGGCTTCTCGGAAGGCTTCTCGCGGGATTTCTCGAAGGACTTCTCGGGGACCTTCGCGTTGAGGGATCTCGCGGAGGGCTTCGCGGGGCACTTCGCGGGTGAATTCCTGCTGGGGACGCACCCGTGAGCTTTGCGCGGCCAACGCGGCAGCCTCGACACTCGAAATTTTCGGCCTCGAGGGCAGCGCCAAGGGCGCTGCCGGCCTGTCTCGGGCTCGCTGCTGGGCGGCGAAGCTCTGAGGCGGCTGTCTCATCAGGCCAGTTGGGACTCTCTGCATGCTCGACAGAGGATCCTCCGAGGCCTCGGCGGCTCGTTGCGCTGCCAAGGCGGCCTGCCTCTGCCTGCTCTGCTGTCGCTCCCTGACCCAGTCATCAAATGGCCGGTAGACGATGTTCTCCGCCAGGGGAATCAGCGGCGTCAGCCCGGCCTTCTCCTCGGCGGCCATCTCCTTCCAGATTTGTGAGTGGGAAGCCTTGTCGGTGCTGAAAGGGCCGACCCCGCATTCCATGCAAAGCTCCCTGAGGTTGCGGTAGGACTGCGTTTGCACGGAGCTGCTCATGTGCGAGGAGTAGAACTCTGCCGCCTCGGGAGGCACCTCGCGCAATCGGGGGGTCATCTCCGTGCCAGATGGCATGTAGCCAGAGGTGAAAAAGGGATGTTCAACAATGACATCCGGATCCGGGCGCTGGTCGGCGTCCTCGAGCATGCTGGCCACCAGGTCCTTAGCCTCTTGGCTGATATACTTTTGAGAAGTCTCTGGATTTGGCCATTCGTAATCTCGTTCGCGCGCGCGTCGATAGATCTCATCGGTAGTGGAGGACTGAAAGGGGGGCTTGGACGTAAACATGGCGAACATGATGATTCCCAGGCTCCAGATGTCGACCATGTGATCGTGCCCTTTCTTCCCCTTCTCGAGGATCTCGGGGGCGATGTAGTTGGGTGTGCCGCACAAGGTTGTCCGGCGCATGGTCTGCATGTCTCGGCCGGTAACGAGCAGAGCCGCGAGGCCGAAGTCTCCGATCTTGGCGTTCATGCGGGAATCGAGGAATATGTTGCCCATTTTCAGGTCGCGATGGATGATTCCCTTGTTGTGCATGTATTTGATAGCGCCAGCGATCTGGAGCGAGTAGAAGCGAACCTCGGGCTCGGTCAGCCCTTTTCGTCGCTTGACCATGTCCATGAGGGACCCGTTGGGGCACAATTCGAGGACGAGGTAGGTGCAGCTGTCGAAGGAGAAAGCCCTGAAGAACTGGACGATGTTTCTCTGTTTCATCTTAGAGTGGATTTGAAGCTCGGTTTGGAACTAGGAGCAATTCTCGATGTAAGCAGAGCGTGACAGTTAGGGGCGGCTCCGTCGATCTTCCTCTTTTTTTCTCTCCCTCCACTTCTTTTCTTGGGCTAAGTCAAGACTGTCAAACCTTTTGTTCCATCTTGGAGGGCATGGAGCTCTTGACAATCTTCAACGCATACTTGCGACCCGTGGACTGCAAGACGCCGCTATAGCAGATGGCGAAACCGCCCTTGCCGAGGAGCTTTCCGACCTGGTATACGGCGCCATCGGGACGATCCGTGCTCTGGGGTTCCGGGATCTCGGGAGGTGGGGGTGGCGGGTGCTCCTTGTCCTTGGAGGTCTTCATAGAAGCCGCGGGCTTTGTCTTGGCCTCCATCGCCTTGGGCATACGCTGGGCATTGACATCCCTAGGGGACAAGGCCTCTGCATCGACGACACCTCGCAGGGCCAGCCGATGTGCCATCAAGATGTGTCGCGGCTGCGAAAGACCGCAAGCGGGGTTTCAGTCGGGGAAAGGGTCGTCTGTCAAGGGTGGGATCAGCAAAGGCGTCCGGCACCCGGTCTCGCAAGTTCGTTGGCGATCATCTAAGCCATCCCTGGAAGGCATATGGTATGCATGGGGTGTGTAGGTATACTTCAAGATGATACGGAGCAGAGTGCGAGGCTTCGCACCGGCACATCCTGCAGGCTGAAGAATGGCGCAGGGCTGGCGTCGCGACGGTGATGGTGACGGCGGCGGCAGCCACATCACGGGGACCAAGCAGGAGAAGGGGAAGCTCATGGGGAAAGACAGAGAAGGGGGGAGCAACAGTCACTGGTGGCAGCAGCAACGGCAGAGGACTGACGTACCAGGGGATCAACGCGGCATTGACAGTTCCGAGACAGGCGCTCTGTAAGGGTCAATCAAGCCTCTCGAAGGAAAAGGCGTCTCTCGAGGCTCCAGGACCGCGCCTCGGAAGCTCCCGTAAAAAATGCTGGGCGTGAATGATGCAGGACTCTGGCTGGAGGGAGGCTCATGGGTGGCGCGAGGCTTGCCGCTCTTCAACAACGTCGCTGCCGTTCGTCCGCCTTCCGGATCTGTGCTCGTGCTCGTGCTCGTGCTCGTGCTCGTGCTCGTGCTCGTGCTCGTGCTTGTGCTCGTACTCGTGCTCGTGCTCAGGCTGAGGATTGTCCTCGTGCTCGTCGTGCCGGTGCTGGTGCTCGGCAAAGCGCGAAAAGCTCGTGGGCGAAGGAGTGGAAGGCGCCGCTTTCGCAGTCGAGACGCCTGGTCCGGGCAGCTTCCCCGTCCCGGCGAAGGATCAAAGGGGCTGAAGCGCAAGAGCGAGGGAATGGATCAAAGCAGGTAAAGTACGGAGTACTCCGTACAACATTAGTGAAAAGGATGGCGAGAGAAAGAGAGAGCTGGAGAGAGACACGCAGAGGGACGAGACTGCATGTGTGGGGAGAGAGGGAGGGAGAGAGGGAGGGAGAGAGAAAGAGAGAGAGAGAGAGAGAGAGAGAGAGAGAGAGAGAGGGTGGGCCCCGCGGTTGCTGCTGGCAACGGGTTTCCAAATAGAGAAAATACACGGAGAAAAATCCGCCGGCTTGGAACGATGTTTTGAAGTGGGCGAAATCAAGAGGAGAAATCCAATCCTCCGTTTCCTTTGCGCCAATGGCCATTGAGCCAATGACCAACTAGATCAATCGAAACAAATTGATCTACGGATGGATGGGGATGATGGATGAGGAACGGTCAGAATACATAGATCCATGGATCCATCAAGTTTCATGTTGCGAGAGGCAGCAAGTTGCTGCAGCGGTCCAAGGTCGCTGTGGAGTCACGCATCAGGGGCTGGTCATCCGCTGTAGATGGACGACACAGCGGGCCTGACCCCTGGCCTCCAGTGCATGCAGCGCTTCCAGATGATGTGGCTTACCACCTGGCAGCACTCGTACATTGATCCATGTATGGATGTACTACATGTACTTGTACTCGGAGGAATCGACGGTGGCCTCAACACCAGCCACGATCATGGATCCCGGACCTTGGCTGGACCTTGGCTGGGCCCAGATGGACCCAGATGGACCCAGATGGACCCAGATGGACCCAAATCATCTCCATTGGATCCCGCCAGGAACATCCACCAACGGCCCGGCGCATCGGAAGATCTGCGAGATCCGCCGACGATGGATCGAGATGCGACCTGCTTCTGCAAAGCAGACTGCACGCGCGGCTTGAATCGATTGGACATCCCACCCCAAGACTCCATGACTCAGGGGCCCCGACGTTGATCGAAGTCTCGACAAGCAGAAGCGAGGCGGTCCGCATCATCCACCACACCCCGAGCGAGTGCCGCACCTGGCTCGAGCCTGTCCTCGAGAGGACCTCGCACTCCGTCCACCATGGTGGCCCTCCCCGTCTTCAAGCTCGCTTCCCTCTTCGTGAAGCACATCTCCAAATATGGAGCGGTATGATCCCCCATCCTTGTCCCTTGGAGAGAAAGAGCAAAAGGCAATGATCCAGACGGCTTCCTTCTGACACAATGGCCATCCCCTTCCGCAGAATCGCATCAAGGCCCAGGCCCACGACCACCCCCGCTTCCGAGCCTTCGCCGCCCGATACGGCCAGGCCATCCACCAGCTCAACATGCGCATGCAGGTGACCCTCCTGCGCGACCCCGAACTCGAGCGCCGAGCCAAGGAGCGCGCCGAGGCACCCACAGTGAAGACCGAGGAGCAGACCAGGCGCGAAGACGAGGCAAAGGCCAAGGCCAAGGCCAGCGGGACGACGGCCACGACATCCAACACAATCACCACCACCGGCACCACCACCGGCACCACCACCACCACCACCACCAAGCCCAGCAGCGTCTGGAGGCGCAAGTTCCGCGCTCTGCCCGAGGCCAAGGCCGTAGACCTCTTCGCCGATGTCGCGGGCGACACCTTCATCCTCGGCGTGGCCGTCGCCCTCATCGTCTGGGAGTACTGGCGGTCGTCGCAGAAGCCCGACGCGAACCTGCAGCGGATCGAGGATCTCAAAAAGAGGATAGAAGAGCTCCAGAGGATGGACGCCGAGCGGAGAGAGGACGAGGAGCGTCAGAGGCAGCGGTTCGACTCGCTCGAGGGGACGCTGAGGGCGATGAAAGACCCGAAGACGAGACAGCCGCTATTTCCAGCGCTGCAGCATGCTGCTGCGACACCGTGAGGGAGGGATTGGGTTCGAGATCCTTGGATACTGCGGCACAGGTACTAGTGGAAGCATCTTGGCGTTGGCATAGACGGCTCGGGGATCAAGGCATGGCGGACATCTCCTACTCAACTCATGCCGGTATGAGGCACATACTACTACCAAATATTACATGGAAGCGATCTTGTACAATCTCCAATATGGACATATACTCTACTTCTCCCGTCCGATGTCTCCAACCTCTGGAAAGAGCATCCATATCCATTCCGAGACGAGGTCATGCAGGCATTGATCCAAAGGCATTCTGGGTCAAAAAATGCCAGAAGAAATGTCGTGGGAAATCGGCGTGACGGGGAATGGGATGAGCACAAGGATCGCGCCTTCCGCGCCCAGCAATTGCCCTTTCTTCGATCCTAACCCTGACCCTAACCCTAATCCCCCCCCCTCCTGAGACGAGATCGAAAGGCTCTTCAAGATTGCAAAGCCACGTCGGTCGACCTGTCAACCTTGACCATTACAAGGACAGGCTTGGCCAACATATTGCCGATCTCCAGAGCCGCGCCCGACGACCCTATCACGGAAGGACATCAGGATGCTCTGCTCATCGCTTCGCAGAAGGGGAGACTGGGCTCGCGTAGCGACATCCTTGCTGGACAGCCAGCCTCGACAATGGACAGGTCAGCAAGCCGTCTCCCCCAGTTCACAGAAGTCCTCTTGCTCAGATAGACCAGAAGCTCAACTCGGCACGCATGACGTCGCCTATCAGAGAATTGGCCCGGCCGGCCGCGTCGACGGCTTCAAGGCCATCCTCCTGTCCTCAGCCGACGTGCGCAACCCCGAGACAGGGGCTCAAAGAATCACGAGGCTCTCGGAGACGGACAAGTCCGGCTGCAGCATAGCCCTGGTGCTCCTCTTAGATCGTGGTGGCAGTGACGGGGGCATGTCTGCCCTGATCGAGCTTCAGATGCGGTGAGTCCAGGCGAGCAGAAGCAGCAGCGTAGGGGGGATGCGATGTTGTTGGGTTGGTTGGCTGACGATGCTGAACGACTCGCAGGATGGCGAGGAGCTCGACCTGCATGACCATCATTCCGATCACGTCTGTCGCGGAGCTCCCGGCATGCCTTGACCAGCTACGACGCGGATGCGGCTCCAGCTCGACTCCAGCAGCAGGCGTAGGACCTGAAGAAGGGGACGGAAGAGGTGGCGGAGGCAACGGGCTTGCGGAGGCCCGAGAGCTCGTATCTCGCTGTGTGCAGGGTCACCCGCTGCCAGAACGAGTGACGACCGTGCTCATGGACATGGCGTCGTCACTGGGGGATCTCGCCCAGCTGGCCTGCGACTCCGAGGGCCAGAGGCGACTGGTCGACTTGCTCGGGGACGACGGCACCCGAGTCGTCTCTTTCTTCGCGGGCATTTCCGCCCCGGGAACGTTCTAGAGAACGAGTGTCGTCCCATCGACCTGGTCAACCGAGGCGGGCTCGTTCGGGGTCTTGCCCAGAGGAAGCTCATCCCATCAACCTGGTCCACCAAGGCCCGCAACCAGCACGCAGCGGATTCAGCGGATCGTCAGGGACTCGACACGCACGTGGAAGTGGGACTGGGGCTGGTCGTCACGTTGCCCAAAAAAAAAAAGAGGCTCTTCCGAACCACGACCTGATGGGCACCGAGCGCACCAGATGCCTTGCAGACCTCGAGTGAGGCCTTCAGGGGGGGTCTCCGAGAGGCTGCAAACGCTTCCAATCAACGATCTCAGCATTCTGGTGTGGCCCACACCCATGAAGCGAAGGTGGCAGGTCGTTGTCCCAGACAATTCCGATTATCGAAAGAACGCCCTTGAGAAGCTCGACCGATGATCGAATTCAATGGACCGAGCCTCTCGGATGCCCGAAGCGGTCGTTCCTCCGTCCCGCAGTCCTGGGCCGTGTCCGATGACGATATGACGAGGACCCTCGAAAAGGTCCATGCCAGACTAGGCTCCCCTGCGAGCTCAACGGCCAGGTACTCGTACCAGTACTCGTACTGGCCACGAAGACTCCGCAAATCGTGGATCTCGAGGGCTGCGGTCACGCACCAGGGCGCGCCCCACCCTCGGTGGGAGAAGTCCAGGGTCCCAGCTGTGTTCTGATGAGGCGCTCTCTTTCAGAACGCCTTCCCGATCCACGCCGGGGATGCAGCTGAGTCAGGCATGGTCTTGCTCGCCTCAGTCTTCATCTGGCGAGCTGTGTTGACGCCACCACCGCCGGCGGGCGGGTTCGATGGATAGATCGAAACGGCCCCATGGGGATATCCGATGCTGCTGATGCGAGGATTCTGCGGGTGCTCATTTCCAGCATCCCTCGGCTCGACGAATCACCAGCTCATCCGCTCTGCTCATCCCTCAGAGCGTCATCACCTCCCGGTGGCGGTATCTGGGGACCAGCGGCGGTAAAGTATAGCGTCAGAAAGAGGAATCGATTCCCCCCCCCCCCCCCCCCGGTCCGCGTGTCGACAATGCTGCTCGAATCATCCCACTTCGTCGAAACTCAATACATACTCTCAGCCCCGATTGCGGGAGGGCTCATCACAAGCGCACTCGTTCGATGTAGGCTCGAACGCCTCGTCTGAGAGGTCATCCCTCGTTTCTCTCGGAGGACACTACAGAGTACTCCGCACACTCCGCAGCCGCAGTCTTCCTTCTCACGAGTTCCTCCATCCGCACTCGGACCATTCGCGAACGCTCTCTTGGTGATGACGCGCACGAGCATCGCTCTCGTCGGTATCGAGACCTCATCCGTCAGACCGACTGACGTCCGGAAGTCTATTTTGGGACCCCCTTGAAGCTCTTCCACGAGGTGGTCTACCGAAAGGGCAAAGGCTCGGGCCCCCCCCCCCCGCTCTCCTCCCGCCGATCAGCCCGGGCACAACATCTCGACCTTCCCCGAGCAGGGAATCGCCATGGCGCCGCTCGGGCGGCAGGCTCTCTCATTGGCCCGCCCCGAAGCTGTAGCCGCCGGGCATTTTCCACCATCGTCCCTCGAGCAGGCTCCACGAGGGCCGTCCGCGGGCCTGGCGAACTTGCAGTTGTGAACTCGCAGTGTGCCACGGGTTTTTGTCGTCCGCCCTGCCCGCCAACGAACCCGGCTTTCCACGACTTCTCGACTCTTTACTCCTTACTCCGTACATACGGAGTACCTGTCTCTCACTCGTGCGACTCCATACCAGTACGAGTACGAGTACGAGTAGGACAACGACGAGAATAGTACTCCGTACGGAGTATCGCAATGGCCCAACAGGACCACAGCTAGGCAGATCCCCTTCCCGTGCTCCCTTCCGAGTGAACCCCTTTCCTCCTCACATTGTTGTCATGACCCCGCTCAGGGGGAAAGGGCAGAGGAACATCGAGAGAGACATACAAGTACGGAGTACGGAGTAGAATCTCGAAGCTATTCAACCGGCCCGCCGTCGCACCCCGGGAGGAAACGGAGGCGCCAGCGATGCTGGCCAATATGGCTCTCTCGGTACCGATAGTCCGCACTCAGCAGGACGGGCCGCCTCGTCCCGTCGAGGTTCTCGCAGAGCTGAGAGGTAGCGAGCACTTGTACGAGCACGGGGTAGTGCTGGCACGAGGACAGGCCCGAGCACGGACGGATGCCTGTCGCCCGGGGGGGGTTCACGACCGGCGGACCCATCTTCTTGGCTGCGCATCCATAAGACCGCCGAGCAGGGACAGCGATTATTCGAGGGGCACGGGTACATACATCAATACTCCGTACCTCTACTCCGTATACCCGACCTCTTCTTCTTCCTCCGAGGTCCGCGAAGCCCGCCCATCTATCTATCTTGGTGGGCCTCGTCTCCAGCTCCTCATCTCTTTTCCCTCTTTCTTCTTTTTCTCTTCTTTTTCCTTCTTCTCTCTTCCCCTATTCGACGATCTGGCATCTTCCCTTTCTTTCTCAGCCCTCGGTTTCCCCTCAACCTCAACCATCGCGTGACTCGCATGTGCAACGGCTCCTTTTGACGATCCTCCTTTTTCTACAACCCCCACCACGGTCTCCTGGAGCTGGCTCCTCGGCGCACCATCATTTCCTCTGAATTTTTTTCAACCCATCTCACAGAATCCTTGGCAGCGATCCCAATTCACCGACTCCTGTCTATCTCTAGCCATCTCAAGCAGCCTCGACAACTCACACCGATCTGCGGCAAATATCAACTTCCTCACAAAAATCGCCTCACCACTCAGCTCCTGCGAGGCCGGCCACCAGGAGCAGCGAGAGAAGGCGTGTGACCTCCAGACCACCCATCTTCTTGCCAGAAAGCGCTTGGATGCTTCAAGGCGGGACGCATCGGCCTCACCCGCTGGACTCGACGACATCGGACAGACTGGCGTGGAGACGCAATCCCCAGAGGTCCTCGGCGCCGATCTACTTCCAGCCGCCACTGAGGGGAGCAAGCGTCTCGAAACCCTGGCGGCAAGGCCGTCAAGGCTGTTTCTTTTGTTCTGTTCGGAGACCTCTTGTTTTTCTTTTGGCTTCACCTAATCGGCTTCGCCTAATCCTCGTCTGACGGGTATCCGGTATACTCCGTCGCTTCGCCATTGGAAGGAAGAGAGAGAAAGAGAGAGGGAGAGAGAGAGAGAGAGAGGATACGTTCATTCATCTCTTCTCATAGTAATCATTGGATTGTGGGCTTTTTGGTCTCCTTGAGTTTTGCTCCGATTTACGACATCTATACCCCGTTTCCACCATCACAGCCAGGCTCAAAGAAAACGATCCGAGACTGCATCGCAAGGCGCGAGCGCCAAGGAGGAACCCGCGACGTCAACACCGGAGACTGTTTCTCATCAACGCCAGAACCGAAACGGGGACGGAAAAGGAGGCAGCGTGGGACAACGTGATTCTGAAACCAGATACGAAGTCCATCTCGCACCTCTTCTCGCAGCCAGGATGGGCAGACTTATCAAGAACCACTGGGCCCGGCTCATCATGCTCACCGCCGCTGCCTGTAAGTCGAATCTATCCTCCCCCTTCCCCCCTTTCCATGCCTTCTTCCCCCCTCCCCCCCTCCCTTCCTCATCATCTGCCCTCCCTCCTCCCCTTCTCCCCAC
>NIGD01000008.1:367011-385557 GCA_003055185.1 Escovopsis sp. TC
GCACGGCACCGCATCCACGACGCTTTGGAGCCGTTCCCCAAAAGATCGTAGCGCCGCGTCAGCACGTCGCCCGCCCACGTGATGCCCGCCACGATGCATCACCTGGAGGGGCAACAAGAAAAAGGGGAGGGGGAAGTGCAGCCCAGCACCAGACGTCAGCATCGACTACGAGGATGGAGTATGAGTACGACCACGAGTACGAGTACTTGGACTCGTCCGGAGACCATGATGTCCATGTACTGCACAGAAGCGCTACGAGTACTGACGAGGATACGGAGTACGAGATCTCCAGATCTCCGAGGCAGCTGGGGGTTCATCACGACCCCGTGGCCTCGGAGCCCAGCCCTCCCACGATCCCATCCCCGCGCGGCAGCACCGTCATCCGAGCCAGAAGCGGCTCATGGCGGGGGTTGTGCAGCCGCGCAAGCAGTCTTCGGTACGGACTACATCTGGCTGCGCAATCGTGCCCTCCCGCAGGAAGGGGGGCGAGCGGAGCGCAGGGGCGAAGAGGGGAAGAAGAGGGGCAGGAAGCGAACCCAACGGTGCGTGACGGAAGAACCTGACGGGCGAGCAGAAATTTTTTTCCCCCCACGGCCGCGGCGTTTGGGCGTCTGGATGCACGAGGTTGTACGGGTCGGAGGACGAGCACGAGGATGGAGGCGGTAGTGGATGGATCAGAGATCGTCACGGGGATGGGGTCCTCGGGATGGGAGTCTGGGGAACGGTGGTGGCGGATGGCCGAGGCTGAGGGGGGGTGATGGGTTGGATCCATGCAGACGGGATACATGTATGGTATACGGAGTACTGATACTCGTATGTACGAGTACGAGGAGTGGCTGTGCGTTTTGTGGTGTCCTTGTCGACGACTCGGGGAGGGCATCCCATCCCGATCTACTCTGTACGGAGTACGGAGGGCGCGGCCAAAAGTAATGCACCGGCCTAACCCTAACCCTTGCTTACTCCCCTCTTTCTCCTTCCCGTTACCTGTAGTACTTGCCTCCGCTGTAAGCACAGTAAGCATATACGCTAAGAACGCTGCTGTTTAGGCAGCTTACTTATAGGCTATAGCAAGGAGTTGCGCTGTAAGCAAGGAAGAGACAGAGAGGAAGAAGTCCTAGGAAGTACTCCTGCGATAACGTAAGCGAGGGTTAGGGTTAGGCGGTGCAGAACTTTTGGCCGCGCCCTCCGTACTCCGTAGCATGATCATGGCCGTGGGAGCACCGTGGGAGCACGCGCTCCCCGTGATGTCAATGCATCCATGGATACTCCGTACATGTACATACATGTCCGGAGTGCGGAGTACGAGTACTACATGTAGATCTTGACGGTGAGGCCGCTCTGAGGAGTGATTGCGAGCGCCGCTTCAGGGGGCTTTGACTCACCAGGCGACGGGAGGGACAGGCGCGTTTCTCACCTTTCTTTTCCCGCCTCGCGTTAGGGTCTCTCCCATGCCTCGGAACCCAAGCCTCGGGAGGAGCACGGCAATCTTGAAGGGAATAGATAGATGGATCCAATGGAATGGACGGATGGACACATCATCTCCTCACGCATCCCATCCTCCTCCCCCAGGACATCTCCTATCCCAGCTTGACTGGAAGTCGATCAACCTCCCAGCGACGAGGCAGCCTGCCTTATGTACATGTACTTGGACATGTACCTGTCAGCGACGGATCGTGAGGAGGAGAACATCAATACTCCGTACTACATCAGATCCAAATGGCCAATGTTTGTGTACATTGATCACTGAAGCCCAAGTGCCAGAGCGAGGAGCGAAAGAGCGAGCGCAGCGCACCTTCCGCGGCTCGAAGCTCGCGCGGCGTGCTGATTGGCCAGCCCCCACCCCTTGGGCCCCTCGAGGCTCGCTCCTGCCCTCCATTCCTCGCGAGTGCCAGCAGCTGCCAGAGATTGCCGTGAGGTACCTAGTAGGTACCTCCAGCTGGCTGTGCGTGCCACTCGCCCCGCCCGCCTTTTGTCTCTACCGCCGTTTTCTTCCAACTTGTCCTGCCCCGTGACATGTTCCCGCTCCGTCAATGCCCCCCCGGGAGGGATCGCCCTCCAGGCCGAAGATATTGCAATCTCGCGTGCGGGCCGTGGAATGCGAGTGCGAATATTGCAGAGGAACTGGTACTGGGTAGAGCTCACAGAATACATGTACCATCATGTACCTGCCGACTTGTCGACCTCTTCAATTTGGAGGGATGGAGCTCGACACGGGAAGTGAGAGGGGGAAGGGAGAAGGCAGGCGCTGCCCTGTTGGAAGTCTGTGGTACGGAGTATGTGACAGACAGGAGGGGCAAGAGGCAATGGATGTTGGGCGGAAGGAGCGCTTCGGCCTCGTCCTTCCGCTCTCGTCCAATCCACCCTTCATCCATACATTGTGCTCCCTTTTCAACGTACTCAGGTACTAGTAGTAGTACTCCGTACAGGTCGTACGACTTCATGCCCCAGGCAGGAGCATGTCCACGACAGCGCCCAGAGGGAGGAGCTGCCCCTCAGTGGACGGACAAAGCACTACGGGCTCCCAGATGTCTGACCCCTCCTGTGGGAATTGGATCCAATGTGGAATGGATGGGTCTATTGATCCGTGTTCACATATTGTACACTGGCAAGTACGAGTACTACTTGCCGGACCAACCATGCAAGGCTGGCAGTTGGCAGGAGGAGGTGGTGATGGGGAAGAGGAAGAGGACATGGAGGAGGAGGAGGAGCACCCTGCTGGAAGGAGGGGGGACTCGGTGGGACGCGCTGCCCGTGAGAATGGACCGGATCCAGAAGGGGGAGATGGTACTCCGTACGGAGTACCGCGATCCATCAGGCGCCCTCTTCCAGCCAAGTACCGATTGCACTCAGCCTCGTACCTGCCTGCGTACACGCACATCACGGATCCCGCAAATCTGCTGACATCCAGCCGATTCCGAACGACAGCACCAGATAGCAGAGTCCTTGTGGTGGGGGTTGAAGATACTTTCACCTCTACCTGCGTGATGGCCTCCCTGGGCAGAGTGCAGGTACCGCCTCCTCCTGTGCTCCGTGCTTTTTCCCACCGGCCATGATGGCGGATCGCCGGGCCTTCATGAGCCAGCGAACAGGTCGAACGCGATCCATGCACGGTACCTATCCTCCAGTCATCTACGGAGTACGGAGTACGGAGTACATGTAGATGGGCAAACAAAGTTCAAACTGGTACGAGTACCCGTCCGCACTGCACCGGCGAACACCACTGGCAGTGCTGGTGACTGCACGACAGCCTCTTGTGCACTGCTGTGCGTGCAATCCACTGAGCTCTAGCTCGCGCTCACCCCGAGCCCCGCTACATCCATACTTGATGTACGGAGTACATGCTGGCACTGAATGGGCCTTGTGACCCCCCCGTCGGTTCATGTTCGATCCCTGGCGAGGTTTCGGAGTACATGTACGGAGTACTCCGTACGGAGTAGTCCCTGCGGGCACGAAGTTCCCTATACTTGAGGACTGAGACCATCCACGCACCGATCCCACTTCCTCCCAAGGGGCGAATGGAGACGAACAATGTTCCCTGTACTCCGTACACGTGCGCAGTGGCCATCCTGATGTACTCCACGGTCCATCATTGATGATTGCGCTCCCCTTGGGCAGCTCGACTGGGAGCCTCCCCCATTTCGCCTCCCCACTGGTGGAGTGCACGCCCATTTGATGTGGATGATACGAGTACATGAGTACGGAGTACATGTACTTGTACATACATCAATCCAGTCCTCGCAGCCCGCCCGGCCCAGCGCTTGAGGGCTCCAGGCTCTGAGCTGCGGGTCATCTCACACTGAAAAGCCCCCCGATGCGCGCTGGGACGGGGGGCCAAGGTCACCTGAAGACAGCTGGAGGACGGCCCCGGGCCAAGTCCACGAGCCCAAATCCACAACCAAAATATAAACACCCGGCTCTTCGCCCCATCCATCCTCTCCCATCACCTCAGACACTCCCGCATCACCACCACCACCCTTTTCCGCCTACGAATCGAGCTCCCGCGCAACCCAACCTTTTCCTCTCTTCTCTCTTCTCTTCTCTTTTCCTCCTCCTCCTCCTTTCTTCTGCAACCCAAGCTCCCACGATCTCCGCAACATCGCCCATTTTCCCTCCTCCTCTCCAGTATCTTCAACATGGCCACCGAGGTGAGTTTTCCCTTTGTCTCACGTTGCCTGCCGCGGCGGCGTGCTTCCTGCTTGCCTTTCCTCCTTCGCACCGGTCCACCGCCTGGCTCAGGGGGGGTGGGGGGCAGATGCGGGAGAGACGAGAGAGAGTGGGAGAGAGTGTGATGGAGGGAGTGAAGGAGAGCGAGAGGCAGAAGAGAATCACGCAGACAAGGTCGAACGAGAAAAATAGAGCAACACAGCTCCTCGTCTCCTCTGATCCTTCTTCTCCCCCCTCTTCCCCTCCTCCTCCTCCTCGCTCGGGCGGCCCAGCCCGTCTTCAGCCCGCATCGCCCCTCAGCCCTGCTGACATCACATCACGACTTGTGCAACATCATGTTCACGCGGCTTTGTCTTCGTCCCAAGCTGGGCGGATATCCTGGCCCCGAGAATCATGTCTTTTTGTTCTTGATGTCCTTTCTCGTGCCCTCACTTCACACTCCTCGAGATGGCCCCCCTGGCTTTCTTTCGGTCGAGGATTTCGTTCCTCTTTTGGGCGCTGTGCTAATCCATCCTCTCTCTTCCAGCGTGAAAGGTTCGTCCAGACAGCTCGATCCCGTACCCCGCCAACTTCCCTCCTCTCGAAGGCGAAAACAACAACATCACGAGAAATATACCTTCTCCACATCACTGTCTACACATCATGCCCTCGCGCATTCCCTGCCCTGATTTTGCCGTCTCTTTTCCGCCACTCCCCCGTCATCTCTCCATCCCGCCCCTCTCCCCCTTCTCCCCTTGCCTCCTTTCTCATGGACTGAAGCGATCTGACCGAGAATTCTATTTTCCAGTCTGACCTTCTCTGCTCGCCTCTGCGAGCAGGCCGAGCGTTACGATGAGATGGTCGAGTTTATGAAGCTGGTTGTCGCGCTAGGTGGCGAGCTCACCATTGATGAGCGAAACCTGCTCAGCGTCGCCTACAAGAACGTCGTCGGTACCCGCCGTGCTTCGTGGCGCATCATCTCCTCCATCGAGCAGAAGGAGGAGTCGAAGGGTTCCGACAAGCATGTCGCCGCCATCAAGGAGTACCGCACCAAGATTGAGGAGGAGCTCGAGAACGTCTGCAAAGACGTCCTCGACGTCCTTGACAAGAGCCTCATCCCTAACGCCGCTACTGGCGAATCCAAGGTCTTCTACTACAAGATGTAAGGCTACCTGCGCCAGTCGCTCGATATCGAACGAGCAAGGAAACATGCAAGAGCGGGAAAACATCTCCGCATCGGACGCTATTTCGAAGTCGCTTCTGCTTGGGGAAATTGGACTAACGACTCCTTGCAGGAAGGGTGACTACCACCGTTACCTCGCCGAGTTCTCTCACAGCGATAAGCGGAAGGGCGCCGCCACTGCCGCCCACGAGGCTTACAAGGTACGTCTCAATCGGGATCCTCGGCCCGCACTGGCGCCTGGAGGCACTCTACTGACACGTTCGTTTGCTCTGGACAGTGCGCTACCGATGTCGCCCAGACCGAGCTGACTCCCACCCACCCCATCCGCCTCGGCCTGGCCCTCAACTTCTCCGTCTTCTATTACGAGATTCTTAACTCCCCTGATCGTGCTTGCCACCTTGCCAAGCAGGCTTTCGATGACGCTATTGCCGAGCTCGACTCGTTGTCGGAGGAGTCCTACCGCGACAGCACCCTAATCATGCAGCTCCTCCGTGACAACCTCACCCTGTGGACCTCGTCCGACAACATCGAGGCCGAAATCGTCATTGAGGTCAAGAAGGAGGAGGGCGAGACTGCGAAGGTCGAGGAGGAGGTCAAGACGGAGGAGGAGCCTGCTGCTGCCTCTTAAATCCGCTAGTCCTTGCATTTGCCAAAAGTTTTTCTCGGGCATGTGGGAATCGAGAAGTGCCTTCGCCCTGACCGGGTGCTCTCGCCTACCTCTGAATGAACGAGGCTCTCGGGCCTCATCTGATACCGCCAGAGGCTGGCTTGGGTGATTTGGCACCGGTAAGGGTACGTTGTTCGTTGTTTTGTGGCGGCTGGCTGGCTGGAGGAATCGCTGGATCGGACAGGGCTGGACTGGATGGAGGGCGGGGGTCTCCGGAACTCGAAAGGTCGGCTTTTGGGACGGTAAAGATGAATCGGCGGGGGCGTGCTTGGTTCTTCATGATGCGTTGTCTCCGTCTTCTCCCCGATTGCCCCCTTCTTCCCCCCCTTTTCTCTAAATTAGGGAGCGGCTGTCGTCTGATGCTTCTTGTTCGGATGGCAGCCATTGCCTGAGCAAAGACGAAAGAAACAAAAAGAAGAAAGATATCATTCTGTTTTGCCCCTCCCGCTTCGCGTTTGCCTCTTTTCCCCTCGCCTTCGATACCTCATTCCCCCCTCATTTGTGCCATGTTTTGCGCGCATATGACATTTCCCCTCTTGGCCCCTTATCCCCGATATTCTGTTGTTTTACTCGCGCTGTTTTCTTCTTGACACTTTACCTAGTTATCCTCCTGGCACGATGGGCCATGATGGAAATGTCGCTCTTACGATTGTCTTGTTTGATGCGGAATGCGTGATTGTGAGTGCGTGTTATGATGGCTTTGGTCCTGGAGTCGCGAGTTCGAGTTCGAGTACCTATGAGTACGAGTACTGAGGCGGCGGGTGGGGATTTGGTTGATGGTGGCTGGTGTGGATGTTGGTGGATGGTGGCGAGGGGTGGATGGTGGCTGGTGAGGGGGGGGGGGGAGGATGGGGGGGGGGGGGCGTGTGGGATATCTGGATCTATGGTTATGGAAGGGTGCCGGGCTACATCGGGACTCACTTGTTCGGAGGATTGGTGAGAAGGATGAGTGGTGGGTGGTGGGTGGTGTTCAGTCGCTGGTGGAGAGTGAGGGTGAGTGATATGTGTGAGATGCGTGATGGAGTGATGATTATGGTGTTGACTGATGATGCTGGTGTTGGCTGATGATGTTGGTGTTGACTGATGTCATGGGTCTCAACAAACAATACTGATAATGACCGATGAACTTGGTTTCGGCTGTTCACTCTCGTGTTGACTGATGAGATTGGTTCTAGGTGATGCTTGCCTGCGACGAGTGATACTGTCGTGTGGACAGAACCTTGAAGTTCGCTGTGCGGGCGTTTGTGCGTCGTGAGCGTGAGGTGCCGGTGACAACAGACAGCCGATCAAGACTCGTACGCTCTTCTCATCCCGCTCCCGGCTTGCTGGACCCTGTGTCGGTTTTGTGATGGCGGATATATCGTCTCTGCGGGCTGTGGGCTGTGGAGTATGTGGTTTGATTGAAAATTTGTAGTCTATGTGGTTCGGATGGTCTGTGGTCCATGTGGTTTGGATGGTCTGTGGTCTATGTGGTTGTATAGTCTATGTATTCTGTGTCGAGGGGACTGCCGATTATGAAGTTGAGCGTTCAAGAGGTGGTTGGGGCGGGATGGGTGAAGGAGCTTGAGGCAGTGGGTTGAGAGGGTTGAAGGAGGTGGGAGATTTTGATGGATTCAGACATTCCCATGAGTTTGAGGTTTCAAGGAGTCAGGGGAGTTCAAAGGGTCGGAGCAGCTGGGGCATCGAAGGGGTTGAGAGGCCTAGAGGAGTTCAGATGGTTGAAGGATTTGGGACGTTTGAAGGACTTGAGAGGTTGGAGGAGTTGAGTGGTTGAAGGAGGTGAGGATCGAAGCATTTGAGAGGGTTGAAGGAGTTGACGTTGTTGAAGGGATTGAGAGGGGGAGGAGGTTTGGGCGTTGAAGCAGTTGAGGGTTGAAGGAGCTGGGGCTAGAAAGATGAGAGCCCGGGTTGCAAGAGTGGAGGAGGTTGGAGGGCGTGGGGGGGTTAAGGTGTTGATAGGGTTAAGACAGTGACAAGGTTTCACGAAGCCGAGGGGCCGAAGGGAGAAGGGTCGGGAGGGGTTGAGAAAATGACATCGGGCAGAGGTTGTCGGTAGGGCAGAATAGGGGGAGGGGGAGAAGGAGGAAATACTCGAGGGTGAAGGCCGAAGGGGGTGGATTCAGATGGGCATCGTGTGCATCATCTCTATCGTGTCCAGTCCTTGGAGATGGGTAGAATTGGTGGTCCGGGCAAAGGGGCAATAGCGGCGAACTGGGCGGTCTGAGCACTTTCGAGTCTGTACGTGGGCAAGGGTCCTTGTAAAGGTCGGGCCAGACTGGAGGTTTATATGGGAGTTGGGGCGCAAGATTAGGTCTTTGTGGAGGCAGTCGTGGGACTGGTTGTCCTGGTATTGGAGCAGGGGAAGTCCTGGTATGGAAGAGTGGACTGAGGACGGGAGAAGGGATGGACTGGGGATAAGGGGATTGGTGGACTGATGATAGGAGAATTGGTGGACCGAGGATAGGAGGATTGGTGGACTGAGGATAGGGAAAGGGGTAAAAGAACGGGAGGAAGAGACCGACAACAAAAAAGAAGTTAGACTTGGCCTCGGGCGTTGTAGTGCGGAAGACGGGCAGCGGGAGGAGCGGGAGGGTGCTCGAGGCTTTGGCCCAGAGTCAACATGGACTTGTTGAGGGCTCTCTCTGGTGCTTGTTGAGATGCCACCGGAGATGATGAGTCCAAAGGCCCTGAGGCGCAGATGATGCTGTTTTTTTAGAGACAGTAAGGTGATTGGGAACTTGATATACCCTCATGATGTAGATTCGGCTTGGCAGGAGCACTAGGGAGATGAGAGGGCGTGAGATCTGAAGCGCTGTATGAAAGTTGCGGGGACGGTGAGGAGAGAGGACTCGAGTTTGTGTTGAGCGTGAGATTCAACTTTCTGGGACAGTGAGGACATTTTGAGGGGATATGGCACTACGTTGCGCGAAATATAGGCGTTGTAGAGACAGTGGGGAGATGGAGGGTATGCAAGCTCGAGGGCTGGGTAAGCGGAAGGGGGGGGGGAACGAGATAGTATGGATGCGTTCCCAAGGGTCTGGTGGGAGGGCGAGGAATGAGTATTCAGATGATTTGGTCTTCTGAATGTCTGGATATGGATGGGTAAGGCAGAGAGTGGGGAGCTATTGGATGTTTTGCGAGTTGTCTACGGAGTGGTGGTACGGAACGCCTTGCGTTGAGAATGCTGGTAGAGCGGTGGTGATGTCGACATGAGATGATTGAACATGAGGATGCCGAGGCGGGGGGCTTCAAACGGGGGCTTCAAAGAGCGTGAGTCGTCGTAGGGGATGCATTGTCAGGGTATTCGACTATGCCTGAGACTAGGGCTGTTTCCTGCTTTGTATATGAATCCTGGTAGGGGTGTTGATATCAAGGGAAAGGGGCGCTGATTGATCACCGCGAGTTTTCTGTGAGAAACTTGGTGTTTGGGAGGGGAGAAGGGGGGCTCCGGGGACAGGAGATGTTTCTGCCCAAGGGTCAGAAAGGTTTCTGGAAGCTACATATGACACGTATTTTGATGTACGGCGAGGTGGGCGGCCCATCTTCTTTGAGTGCTGGCAAAGACGAAGCACACTTGAGGGGAGATAGGTTGCGGCGTGGCGGGCGTTCGAGCCAGACCACACGAGGCAGATCGCCAGCAGCTACGAGATGCAATATATGTGGAGAGCGGAGGGGGTTGTCAAGTTCGTTCGCTTTGGACCGGCCCCGTAGCATGCAGGAAAAGGGGAGGGGCTTTTGGGAGATCCCTAGAGCGCAAGCATCTCGGCATGGAGATGGTGGCTTGCGGTTGGGTGGATGGGGAGTTGTGGGCGTGGCAGAGGAGTGGGGCAGGAGGAGAAGGAGGAGGAGGAGGAGGAGGAGGAGGAGGGGAAAACAGCAGCATTCGGAGAAGATGAAGAAAAGGAGGGGAACGAGTCTCAGTAGAAAGGGCTAGAAGGAGGTGAAGAAGGGGGACGGCGAGGACGACGAGGATGAGGAGCAGTAGGAAGGTGTGGGAAGAAGGGAGTAGAATGGGAGCCACAAGAAAAGGAGTAAGAAACAAAGGCCAAGCGCGCACATCACGAATTCATATCTGCGAGGTGAACGCATTGGAGCTGTACTCATTGGAGCGAATGATTTCAAGTTTCATGAATGTCACGCTCTCGCTGCGCGGTCGAGCGTCTTGCGACTCGTAATCCACGCCGGAGCCCATGCCCATGCCCTTGCCCTTGCCCTTGCTCACGCCCATCCATCTCGTCGCCCATGCCACGATGGCCGACTATGGTACACCAAACGAATGCAGAACTGAGAATGGAAAGAAGAGGGGCAAGCGAGCGCTGGGCTCTGTTGTAAGAAGACAAATGAAGAAGCGGAGTGAGCGGCCGCTCAGGAGGCTTTCTTGGAGAACACGAAGAGGGAAATTGAGGAAATGGCAGAGCGAGCAAGAGAGGCTCTGTGGGAGCTACCAGGGACAAGGACAAGGAAGAGACGGGGCGAGCGGAGGCTCCGTGGGAAGAACAACATGATGAACAGGCAGAATGAGCAGGTGCTCTGGAAGGAGACGCTGATGAGTGAGGAACTAGTAGGAAATTGAGAAGATATGATGCGGCGGAGCGAAAGGGGCTCGGTGTGCGAGATGAGGGCGCGATGGGAGGCGTGAGGCGGGCGTGAGCTCGTGATGGGGCGCGTATTATCAGACTTGGAAAATGATGGCAGAGGTCGGGCGGGATGCGGGAAGTATGGAAGAACGAGGAGAAGAGGGGAGAAGAGGGGAGAAATTGGTATGTGGGTATATGTCCGGCTGCTCGGCGTCAAGCTGGAGTGGAGGCGGACGTTGAATATGGACATGAAGAGGAGAATGCAAACGGAAATGCAATGCTTTGCTGTCGTATCGTCGTGGGTCGTGGGTCGTGGGTCGTGGGTCGTGGGTTGTAGGCTTTGGGCCGTAGTCTGTGGTTTGTGGTCCGCGGCTCGCGGGAGTGAAAGTCGTGGTGAGACTTTGGTGGTGGAGATCGTGGGGGCGAGACTCCAATTGTCAGAGTCGCGGAAGGAGAAAGAGGCGCGGAGAGAGCAGAAATAAAGGGGCTTAGGGGATGCGTGGTGGTGACAAGCGTCAGGGAGAGTGCGAGGTCAGCAGTCTCCGCGCGCGCAGGAGCCTCGCCTGCGTCTCCAGGAACTTGAACCTCCGCTTCCCGCCGGCGCCCGCGCCGCCGCTTTCCTCCTCCCCCGCGCCCGATCCCATGCGCGGACTGCTCGCATCCTGGGCCGGCGACCCCGCACCGAGCCCCAACCCGAGCCCGAGGAGCAGCATGGCGTGGTCATGCTCCAGCGGCTCATGGTCCGGGCGGAGCATGTGGTACATGCTCGTGCGGCAGACGTCCTCCTCCGGATCGGTCGCCTCCCCCTCCGTGCTCGCGGGCGGACAAGACGAGGACGCCTCGCCGGCGGAGGTGGTCGGGGCGCCGTGCGCGCAGACGCCGCCGCCGCCGCGGCGGCGCCCCCTGCCGGGGATCTTGCTGGTCATGCGGCTGAGGAACCTGCGGCCGCGGGCGAGCGCGGCGAGGGTCTTGCGCTGGAGGGCGGAGGAGTCCGGGCCGGAGCTGCTGGAGATGGTGGTGGAGATGGTGGTGGTGGTGGTGAGGGACGGGGGGGAGGGGTAGTTGGTGCCGCCGGGGGCGTAGGCGTCGTCGGGGAGGGAGGCGGAGGCGACTTCGCTGCGCCAGATGAGGATGCGGGTGTGCTTGGAGGAGGAGATGAGCGGGTTGAAGCGGTATATGGGCTCCGTGTCGTCCATCTTGGGGTTTGCTGCTCGTCGTTCTTGGTTGTGTTGTGTTGTGTTGTTTGATGCTGTGATCCCAGGAGATCCGGGGTATGTGAGGCGCTGCGTGCGTGTTCGTGCGTGTGCCGTGATGATTTGACAGCTTGGGGGGGGAGAGTGATGAAGAGGAGGGATCTGCGTGGTGGCGGCTGCGGTTTGCTGCTCTTTGGGTGTTGAAGAGCTTTGTTCGTCGTCGGGTCGGTTGGGACTCGGAGTGAGGCAGGGTGGGGGAAGGGGGAGAGGATATGTGTGTGTAAGTGTTGTGAGCGTGTAAGTGTGTATGTGTGTGTGTGTGTGTGTGTGTATCCGGTCATATATGTATGCACTCCGTACTCCGGATATATTTGTGTGTGTCGCGGTGAGGAAGATGGCTGCGACAGTGAATCTGCGAACGGCCTGGATGGGTGTGCAGGCCGCGAAGGACGCCGGCGAGGTGGAGGTTGCTTGTTGTTGGATCCGAGGCGCTGCACTCGGGGACGGACGGATGGGCCGGCGTAAGAGATTCACTGACGATGCGCCTCGTGTGACGTTTGGGCTGTTCTTCTGCCCTCAACTCCTACAAGAGACGAGGACTCGAGTCCCTCTCCCTGTGCTCGCCGAACACTTGTGCTCAGAGTCCTTGCAGCTGCGGCTCAGACGCCCTTCGTATCTCGCGACCTCGTCCTGCTCGCGGCCCCTCCTTGCGTTGTGTTGCGTTGACTCTGATTTGTGCTCACAGGCAGCAGGCCGTTCTGCTCGACTCTCTTTCCTGCTTCCTGACACTCGTCGTCGTTGTCGTCGTCGTCGTCGTCGTCTTCCTCAATGTTTCTCGTCTCACCTCCTCTTGCTTCTTGAAGTGATGTCCTTTTCCGGGAACCAGTGAGACAAGGGCGGAGCGGCGGCTTCGAGCAATCATGTGTCGGCAGCGATGCGATGTCATGCACATGTCATGCCATGTACAACTGGAAGCCGGAGGGATTCGCAGCGAGACGACTGGAGATAGGTAGGTATTTGTAGTAGTCGCGGAACGTACTAGAGTAGTGCCCGGAGTCGAGGCTCGCAGTCTAGTAGGCAGTAGGGAAGTTGGGGAAGAATGACGTCTGATCCGATGCTCATCGGTCCTTTTTCCCCAGGACCCTTTATATCTCCAACCCCACGGCCTGCCTTGCGACGATGAAGCCTGAAGCCGACGTGAGAGCAAGCTTGGACCCGTGAGCTACACGGCCCTGTCCATTTTCTTTCCTTTTTTTAAGCTCCCCCCCCCTCCCCTCCCCCCTACCCGGTCTTGTCTTCTTGCTTTGCGCGCCATATTTAGTACTCGTACGCGTGCACGGGTATATCCCCGTGCTAGCCTGGACGAGGACCCCCGGGGGATGGATCCAAGCAATCGATATCACAGGTTCAGGTTCAGGACTCTCGGCTGTAAGTGGTTGGGACGAACGTTTCTTCCCCGGGGGAGGGGGCATATGCAAAAAAGGATAGATCATACCGGCACGGTGCTCTCGAACCCTCGAGCCCTCGAGCCCTCTGAGGGGAGGGGGCTATCGAGAAGCAGCATGAGGAGAAGCAGGACAAGAAAAAGCAAAGGAGGATCGTGCGTTTGGCTGTGCGTTTGGCCGCTTGCCTGCTCTTGATCATGGACCCGACTCGAGTTGCGGCGCCTCCCCCTCACCTCCCACTTCCTCTCTTGACCCCCCCTTGCCCGGTCAAGAAAGGGCCAGAGGGCCAGCATCGGGATGGCATTACGCGGTGGTGCAGTTCAGCCCCGGCAGGCCCCCCCCCTCCTCCATGCGAAAGACGAAGTACTCGTATGAAGTACAGATATCTGTACGGAGTATGTACGAGGAGATGCACATGCAACAAGCACCATTTCGAGTATGCAGCCTGGAATGCAATGCAGCCGCGGCGTGGTGTAGGCCGGGGGCGCTCGAGTCGTCGCGCTGATTGGAGGAATCCGGGCTGCCTTCGGCATGGCATGGGGAGGCGGCCAAGGGCTGGGCTCGGTGTCTGTGTGTGCTTTGTGTGTGCTCTGTGTGTGCTCTGTGTGTGCTCTCATCCCGGGAGGCACGAGTTGCTGAGCCTGGCCCCGTCCCCGTGCCTTCAGGTCGACACTGTGCATCGGCACCAAGTACGGAGCGCTTGCACCGCACCGCGGGTCTGGACGAGGAGCATGCAGTGGCGCTCCCGTCGAGACCTCGTGCCGACATCACCTCCCCATATTGAAACCCCCCCTCCCTCCCCTCATCGCCCTTCGCATTTTGGAGGCGGTCCGAGGCTTGAGAGGTACGTCTAGGTAGCATCGGTGCGTGTGATGGGGTCGCATGGGAGATGGAGCGCCGCCAAGGTCAGCTTGATCCGTGATTCGTGACCCAGCGGGCTCGTGGAGATCAAGGAGACAAAGTAAGCCAGAAGGCGGGCTAGAAGGCAGATGGAAGCCAGCTAGCGCGCCCAAACGGGGCGAGGCCAGGAAGGGAGGGGGGGGCAGAGGATCCATCACGGGCGAGACGCTCCCTTCTACCTCCTGTGCTGCTTGTTGTGTCTCGACATGTCTCGGCCTGGTCTTGCCCGTCGTCCCTCCCTGGCAAGCTGTCGAGATCGAGGGCGACTTCGAGGGCGACTTCGAGGGCGAGGTCAATGGCGAGGCCGAGATCGAGTGTTTCCCCGTCAACTCGCTTGAGCACATGTTTCTGGATACCCGACAGCCTCCCTGTTTGGAGTACCTGTATATGTGTGTGTACGGAGTACTCCGTACTCGTAAATGTACAAGTATGCACGAGTATGTAGGCATGCTGTGGTGTAAGCCTGCAGCCGGCGCATGATCCTAGGGGGCGGATGTTGGAGGTCAGTGACACCGAACCTCAGAGCGTGCTGCAACCAGGGAGGAGAGATGAGCAGTTGGTTCTCCATTCTCCGTGCATTCTACTCCGTAGGCACGGGGTAAATTACCTGCTCTTGCGAGTACTCTGTACGAGTTCTCGTGCTAGGGAGTTCCAGTGCCGAAGGGCGCACAGCTGAGATTGAGGAGGACGGCGCCCGGCAGATGGAGATTGCCATGCCGGCGGGGCCGTCCTGAGGATGAAGCCGCCATGCCGTCTCATCTGGCCTCTGCCGAGACGGTCACCGGCACCTGCTGCTGCTGCTGCTGGTGGTGTTTCGGCAGAGAGGAAATAGAACAGAGCTCGAGCATGAAAGCGCCATAGACGCCATGGGCTCAGACGGGGCTTCAGGTCTTTCTGTTTCGACGTCTCGGGCGGAGGCTTGCAGGATTGGTCGTCTATCGGAACGAGGAGTGGTAAGAGATGCGAAGGCCCCCTAAGTTTGGGGTCCGTGGCGGCGAGCCACAGAGTTTCGGGAGTCCCTGGGTGCAGTGCGGCGTTGCAGTGCAGGTTGGCCGGGGGGCAGAAGGGGGGGGTTGGAGGGGCTTCTCATCTCGCTGCTGGAGGGGGATCGAGGACAAGGTCGACCCCGTGCGAGGGAGCGAGGTACTAGAAGGGACGATGTGCGAGGCAGGGCGAGATGCGGTCGAGACGCCGCAGCCTCATCGCTCGATCTTCCCATCACGCATTCTGGAATGGAATGTTTCTCGAGATGAATTCTTTCGGGATTGAATTTTGAATTCCTCGAAATCATTTCCCGAAATCCTATATTTTGTGCGCGGAAGGAGCTTCGAAAGCGAGTAGACGGTCGTGGTTTCCTCAATTCATGTCTCTCCTCGAGTAGACTCTAGGGTAGGTAACCCACACGTCGCACACAATTGTGCCTGGATTCAAATCACAACTGACTGGACTCGGTGTCCGAACTCGTCCAAAATTGCTGCAGAAACATCGTGATGCCCTCACCGAGACATTCCTCATGCATCCCCCTCTCCCTCTCAGACCGTGTGCGTATCTGAACCATCTGCCCCGTACATGCACGAGCTCATACCTGTCAGGGATTGCACATCTCTACGAGTCCCGACAAATGCGTCCACCTTCCTGTCGGCCTTGCAACACGACCTTTACGACGATCCAATCGGGCATCCTCGTGATTCCACACAGCGTCGGGCATGTGCCCTCTCGGGGAGCAACCTCAGCCTGCAGCAGCTCGATCTCACCGCGCCCAGCAGAACTGGTTTAGCCTCACAAAAAGGGGGCCAATCTCCCTTCCCTTCCATCTCTGGATGACTCCCCACGACACTCCCTTACTCCTGCTCCTACCATCGCACAACCGCTGCCTCTGGTCTCCTCACAGATTGGCCCGGCTGGTACTTTGAACTCTCCAATACGAGCACTCCTGGTTCCCCCTCCCCCCATTCCTATGTACTTCTGCCCCGTCTTATCTCGACCGACAACGACACGTCCTCTGTGATCCGTGCAGCACACAAGCAGCTTGAGTGCCGAACCAACAGCTCGCTCGCAGCTGCTGTTGGGCCTTCTGGTGGTGGTTCAAGGGGCGCCGGGCTTGGCCTCCATCCCATTCCGGGGGCTCGGGCCAGGCAGCTTCACGCTCTGAGCACTCCTGTCATCATCACCAGTATCATCACCGGCACGGCACCACCACCACCACCGCTGCCGTGATCCATCCTTCATCGCCGCCGGAAAGGGTCAAACCGCAACACAGTCCACTTAGCAGGCGCCAGTGCCGGTAGAGTGAAGCCAGGAGTCTCGAGACAAATACAAAAAGAGGGGCATGGAGATGGAACAGAGATGCAGAGGGCAAGCAAGGCCTGTGGGCGAGAATGAGCAAAGACCAGGCAAAGACCTGGCCTACCGCCAGGGAAGGGGCCTGCATGTCTCGCACCGTCTGCCGCCCTTCCGCTTCCCCATCGATCAGCAAGGCGCAAAATCCGCCTGACAGCGCGGAATGGGCCGTACGAGTACGAGTAGCTGCGCGTCGCGCTGCGAAGGGCAGAGTCAAGGCCGCCAGATCTTGTTGCCGCCAGTCAGAAGAGACGATTTGTGCGGAGCCCGATGGGTCCATGGAAGCTCCAGCGCCATCGGGCGAGGATTGCCGTGTGGGGGAGCATGTCCACATCGAGCAGGCAGGCAAGTCAAGATGCTCCGCAGCCTTCGAGGAAGAATGGATCGAAGCTGACTGATGGGGCCGTAGAAGCACGGCGTTGGATGCACCAGCGCCATGTCGGAGATCGCAATTACCGGCAGTGAACCATGAAAAGGAGGCAAAGGGAGACGAGACAGAGGCAGCAAGCGTTGCGTTGGGACGAGTAGGAATAGACGGCGAGTCCCAAATCAACCATCACCACGCCAGCATCCCTGCCAATGCCGAACAAGAACCACGGCGACGGCGACGGCGAAGACGACGAGAGCAACAAAGAACAACAAAACACCAGTATGTAACAACAACAGCAACATCTCCTAGCAGAAGGAAATCCTCGCCTTGACCCTGAGTCCCGCCCTCGCCTCGCACAGCCAACGACGACTTAACCGCCAGACGCCAACGGCAGCATGGGTTCCCTAACCCTGCCTCCTCGCTGCCGCCGCCGCCCCTGGCCCAAGCTGCCCGCACTGACCTCATCCTCCTCGACCCTAGCCGCTACCCGAGCCTTCCTGACATCCCCCCCCGGACTACGGAGCACTCGTACGGAGTACTTGTACGGGGTACGAATGTGGGCATACGACCACGACCCAAGCGACCCGTACGAGTACTCGTACCTCACCTCCCAGGCTTGATCCGCAAGCAAGAGTCCTGGTCGCCAGTCAGCTGAAGCCGTGACAGAGACTTTCACCTCGACGGCAACATCTCACCATCACAGATCTCGCGAGGTCTCCGTCGCGGAAGTGCGCAAAGACAGATCACGCATGTGGCGATGGGATCGGGCCCAGAGTGCCGATCAGAGACGTCCTCACTATAGTACTCACACAGCAGCTGCCGGCCGATTCAGGCTCAGCTTTGGCCTCGGCGTCAGCTCCGGCACCAGCAGCAGCAGCAGCAGCACTCCCACCACCAGCACCCAAGCACAGCAGCACATGCCACCAAGACACCTCACCATCCGAAACATCATCATCGCCAACACGCCTGCGCCCACCTCATGGCCATCTCGCTCCATGCAAGCAACAGCCTTACTGATCCAGGGGCCGGCCAGGGGGGCTCCATCGCCAACACCTGGACCGCCATTCCTCCATTCCTTCCCCTTCTCCCCCCGAAGATCCCGCCTTTTTGCTTTCTCCTAGGATCAGCAAGAGCTTGCATCCTGGCATGGACGGCCTTCGTCTTATCTTTCGAGCACGAGCACAAGTCTCGGCAAGAGTAGACTCGACTGTGTGCGAGTCCGAGCACGAGCACGTTTGCTCGCTGCCTGCGCAAGCACCCTTGCTCTCCCCCGTCGCGGGGGGGGCACTTCTCTCTTTGGCGAGCTTGGAATGCCCTCACTTCACCTCCCTTTCCCCCCTTTGCCCCCCCTCTCTCTCTTCCCCCCCCGGATCCCGGACGAAGCCCCCTCTGCCGGCCCTTTCCTATTCCTGATCGACGTGCATAGGGCCAGCTCATCCCCACCCCATCGACCCGTCACCCGGTCCAACTCTGGAAGGCAAAAAATCTCCCAACCTCGAGTCGGTCTATTCCTGGCATCCCCTCTCCCGCGGCAAATCCCCCGACCCCATGCCATGAATCAGAAGAAGCCTTTAGACGCCGTGCCCCACGCAAAACCCTTCTCACCTCAGTACTCGTAGCCTCTTCTGCTCTTGCAATGGCCCGTCTTCACTCTCCACTCTTCCTGCCTGCCCCCAAACGAGTGCGAGCTGCTCCGTACTCGTACACCTGCCGCTGCCTCCCCCCCAC
>NIGD01000008.1:416368-426526 GCA_003055185.1 Escovopsis sp. TC
TCCCCCCCCCCCCCCCCCCCCCCCCCTCTCTCCCTCTCGTCCTCTCTCTCTCTCTCTCTCTCTCTCTCTCTCTCTCTCTCTCTCTCTCAAAACATCCCGCACCGCCGATCTCGAAACCGAAGAGCGACTCTGCAATCTTGACGAGGGAGACTTGTTCTCTTGGAAAAATAGATTCCTTAACACTGCACACACCCACTTCTACTCTTCAGCAACCCCCCCCCCAACCGTCGACCGCCTGCGTCCCCGCGGGGTCCTGCGAGAAATGTCGTCCGTCCAAGTCGATGCGCCAAAGGCCCTCGCCGAGGCTCTGCCCTCGCGACCGGCCAAGGCCCCCAAGGAGAAGAAGAGCAAGGGCGCCAGCCTCGAGGTATGCGATCCTCCAACCGACTGATACCTGTGGCTTCTCATCTCTTCCCTCCTCTCCATGACCCGGCTTTGCGGCACGAGGGCTAATCATTCTTGGCGGGGTATTTCTCGCGTACTGCAGTTGGCCGACTTGCCTGCGTACATCAAGCACCGCCTGGATATCTTCGACAAGATCAAGGCCAGACGGGAAGCCGAAGTTGCCCGTAAGTAGTCGATCTCCCAACCGTCCTCCCCCCACCAAACCCCCTCTCTACCCCGCGAATACCCCCTCGCAGTCGCTGACGCAGAAAAATACGACATGCAGTCTGCACACGTGAGAAGATCACCATCGCCCTCCCCAACGGCAAGGTCGAGGAAGGCACCGCGTGGGAGACGACGCCCGGCGCGATCGCCAAGGGCATCTCCAAGTCGCTGTTCGAGCGCACCGTCATCGCCGTCGTCGACGGGGAGCTGTGGGACCTGACGAGGCCGCTGGAGAAGAGCTGCAAGATGGAGCTGCTCGATTTCGAGCACGAGGAGGGCAAGAAGGTCTTCTGGCATTCTTCGGCTCACGTGCTCGGCGAGGCGGCCGAGCGACGCTTCGGCTGCTACCTCTGCAACGGGCCCCCGACCACGGATCCCCCCGGATTCTACTACGACATGGCCAACATGGAGGGGTGAGTCAAGAACGACAGAAAAATTGCATGGAAGGAAGAAAAGAGAGATGGTCGGAAATCCGGCTGGACTGGATACCTTCATGGGCTCGACGCTAATCTTCCCGAGCAGACAAGTCGTCACGGAGGAGGACAAGAAGGCCCTCGAGGGCCTCGCCAACTCCATTATCAAGGACAAGCAGCCCTTTGAGCGTCTCGAGATGTCCAAGGACGAGCTTCTCGAAATGTTCAGCTACAGCAAGTACAAGGAGTACTTCATCAACCAGCGCGTCCCCGACGGCACCACCTCCACCGTCTACCGATGCGGTCCCCTGATCGATCTCTGCCGAGGCCCCCACGTCCCTCACACCGGTAACATCAAGGCCTTTACCGTCCTCAAGGTAGGTCACGCCATCAGCCTATTCTACCTTACGTCGTCTCCGACACCTCGCTCTCTATCTCTTTCTCTCTCTCTCCTTACGCAGCGCTGACTCTCTGCAGAACTCGGCCGCCTACTGGCTCGGCGACTCCAAGAACGAGTCCGTTCAGCGAATCTCCGGCGTCTCCTTCCCCGACAAGAAGCAGCTCGAGGAGTACAAGACCTTCCTCGAGGAGGCCGCCAAGCGCAACCACCGCAAGATCGGCCTCGAGCAGAAGCTCTTCTTCTTCGACGAGGTGTCCCCCGGCTCCGCCTTCTTCCTGCCCCACGGCACGCGCATCTACAACTCACTGGTGGAGGTGATCCGGAGCGAGTACTACAAGCGCGGCTTCACCGAGGTTATCAGCCCCAACATGTACAAGGCCGACCTGTGGAAGACGTCGGGCCACTGGGGCCACTACTCGGAGAACATGTTCACCTTCGATGTCGAGAAGGAGACGTTCGGCCTCAAGCCTATGAACTGCCCGGGCCACTGCAAGATCTTCGCGCACTCGGACGTCACCTACAAGGAGCTGCCGTGGAGGATGGCCGACTTTGGCGTGCTCCACCGGAATGAGTTCTCGGGCGCGCTGTCGGGCCTGACACGTGTCCGCCGCTTCCAGCAGGACGACGCGCACATCTTCTGCACAGTCAACCAGGTATGCCCAAATTGATGTCCTCAGTCGCCGACTGGGAGGACGCGCGACTACGAAAAAGAAAAGCGCCTTGCTGACTGATTGAAATTCCCCAGATCCGCGACGAAATCGTCTCCTGCTTCGACTTCCTGCACAGCGTCTACTCCCTCTTCGGCTTCTCCTTCAAGCTCAAGCTCTCCACCCGCCCTGAGAAGTACATCGGCGAGATCGCCATCTGGGACATGGCCGAGGCCAAGCTCAAGGAGGCCCTCGACGCCTTCACCGCGCGCATCGACGCCAAGTGGGAGGAGAACCCGGGCGACGGCGCCTTCTACGGCCCCAAGATCGACATCACCGTCTACGACGCTCTGCGCCGCGACCACCAGTGCGGCACCATCCAGCTCGACTTCAACCTGCCCAAGCGCTTCAAGCTGCGCTACGTCGCGTCCAAGGAGGAGAGCGCGGCGGCCACCGCCGCGGAGCAGGCCGGCGAGACGACCCCAGACCCGGAGCTGCCCGCGGGGTACGCGCGGCCCGTGATGATCCACCGCGCGGTGCTGGGCAGCGTGGAGCGCATGTTCGGCGTGCTGACGGAGCATTTCGCGGGCAAATGGCCGTTCTGGCTGAGCCCGCGGCAGATCCTGGTCGTGCCGGTCATGCCGGCGGTGAATGACTACGCGAGGGAGATTCAGGAGGTCTTCCACGCGAGGGGGCTGTACATTGATACGGATCTGAGCAGCAACACGTTCCAGAAGAAGATTCGCACTGGCCAGCTTGAGCAGTACAACTTTATTTTTGGTAAGCCTGCCACAACCTCTTTCTTGCACTCATCTCCATTCGCAACCGTTTTGTTGTTTTCCCTCCTGCGCAAATCTTCATTTCCAAGTCGATTCATGTCTCTATCTCCATTCACCTCTATCTCATTACTCGCCCCCCCCCCAACCCCCCTCCTCCTTTCGATTCAATTTCCCTCGTAACCAATCTATCTTCTCTCCCCCTTGATCCCTCTCCATTTGCATCCATCTCCCGTTCCCCCACCCCCCGCATCCATTTCCATTTATTCCTTTCCTACATACTGACACGTGGCAGTCGTCGGAGCCGAAGAGGCCGCCTCGCGCACCGTCAACATCCGCAACCGAGACGACCAGAGCACGCAGAACAAGGGCGCCCTTATCCCGATCGACGAGGCGCTCGAGCTCCTCTGCCAGCTCAAGGCGGAGAGGAGGCTCGTGAACAAGATTTAGAGCTGGAGTTTCCAGCAATTTGAATTGATTTTCGCAATGCCACAAATGTGTTTGGCTCTATCCGTGGATCTACGCGCTGGATCCATGCCGGGAATGCATGCTGGGAATCTATCCTGTGGAACCATCTTGGGAATCCATACTTTGCTTTGACGAAGTTGCCCCGTGTCGACGAGGCATGAGCGTTTTTGCCGTGTTTTTGGGTGACGATCTAAGGACTGGGCCGTACGAGTGGCAGCATGCACTTTGTGTGTTTGTATGTTGAGGGGGAAGGGGGGGGATGACTTATCGGTGGGAGGGCATACCTAGGCGTGTGAGCGGTAGATGGAGGGAGAGAGGGGGGGGAAGTCGGGGGGAGATATCTTGTGTGCGTCTTTCATCGCCCGTGACTGGTAGATAGGGGAAGATAGGAGAGGGTGGGAAGGGCAGAGGGGGGAGAGGGGGCAGCAAGGTGTAAGACGAGGTTTTCAAGATCGCACAAAAAAGGTGGTCTTTTTTTTGTTGAATTTCGCGGAGTTTTGCTTGTAAATGTGAGGGACAGGGTCGACTTGGGGGAAGAGATTCGTCTTCCGAGAGAATGGGGCCGACTTGTGAGGGAACACCACAGGGTTAGTTGTCAGGGGAAGGGGCAGATTTGGGGCCAACAGGGTCGTCCTGTGAGGGACTGGAATCGATCTGTTGTGAGGGATTGAATCGATCTGTGAGAAAACAGAGTCGTCCTGTGAGGGACTGAAATCATTTTAGAAGACGCAATAGACCGTGCTCATAGACCAATGTTCCGTGCTCGTAGGCGCGATATGTCGCACTCAGAGACACAATATTCTGTGTTTCGTACTCAGAGACAGCAACCATACCGTACTCCGTACTCGTAAACACATCCTACGGTGCTTCTGGACACCGCCCTGGTCTTCGTGCTCCGTACTCCCGCACTCGTACTCCGTGGATACGATCCGTACTCGTACCCGGACACAGTATACCGGGCTCACAGACACGAGCTTCCGTACCCAGAACCACGATATTCCGTGCTCAGACACAATATGGCGTCTGCATGATCGAGCTGCGTGGCGTGATTATTGATGTGGTGCGACGATGGCGCTGGGTGGTGCTGCGTTGCCGGTGGAGGCGGGCGGTGGAGGCGGGTGTTGATGTTGGGGTTTGGCGGGAGGAGACGACATGATGTACTCCGTAGACACAGATGGAGAAGATTGATGAATGGACCAACGTACATACGAGATGCTCGTACATGTAGGGGGCATGGAGATGGATTCCTCTACGGGGCACTGGGCACGGGGATGGAGTATGGAGAGCCTAGTATGTACAGACCGCGGGTCACCCGTATGCGTTGAGCACCTAGGAGAGGCTGGGTGTGCCTGGAGGGGGCCGTTATTCGTACAAGTCTGAGAGCAAGTAGATGGATGGATTCGTGGGCTCCCGATGCTGTGCATGGATAGGTTGAGACCGGAGGATAGAAGCTCGAAGGAGTGCAGAGTTACCGAGTAGTATGGATGGAGGCTGACGCCGGGAGGTGATGCTGGCGGCGCCGAGGCGAGATGTGACGAGGCCTGTCGGTGACCATGGAAGGTCTCGTCCTGGACATGCCCTTTGGCCCTTTTGTCATCAGATAGACGACGTGACACATCTTTGGCTGCGTAAGGACTCGAAGCCATGGTCCGAAGAGGTTGAGAAGAGGTTGAGAGGAGGTTGAGCAAGTCCGAGTGCGAGACGGGCCTCTGCTGAGGCGATTCGAACAGTGAGGTTGGAAGATGCTTAGTCAGCCGCGATCACATGGGACGATGTGGATGGATCAATCCATGGAAGAGGCAATGTTGGATCCAGCATGGAACATGAACGTTGGAGGCATCGGCGAGCGCCTCTGAGGTGGATGTGAATCTGAGGACTCGAGTGACATGCAGATTGGGGTTCAGTCGCATCGCAAGAGCCTGTCGAGTCAGGGCAAGTCGGGACTGTCGACCGTGAAAGGGGAACTGAAGCATCGAGGTTGACGTCGAGACCGGCGGTGCAGCAGCAGCAGCAGCAGCAGCAGCAGCAGCAGCAGCAACCATCACCTGGACGCCTCGCGAGCTGCCTCTTTCTTTCGATACATCACCCGCCACCTGGAGTGCGCTCTCGGACGACTCTGCGCCCCCCCGCCACAAGACGTGCTTCCCCCCCGGACGACTCTGCACCTCCGCCGCAAAAGGTGCTTCCTTCGGACGACTCTGCACCCACCCCCGCTGTCGAATTCTCCCCGCGAGTCCATACACACGGGCACGAGCTCGAGGACAGCCTCCGCTACACAGCGAGGTGCCGATCGATTCTCAGCTCGGACGGCGCAGGGCAGACGGAGCCCCGGCCAACACGTGCGTGCGAACCTGCATTGCATCCATACTACTCCGTACGGAGTACATACATACTATACTCTGTACGGAGAACAGACGGAGTACTCCGTGCTCGTACTCACTGCTGTGTGAGCGTGTGCGTGTGTGCGTTGGACTCCGACCGGTGGCGGCCGTTGGGAAGATTCGTGCGAGGGCAGGGAGAGGTACTCCGTACATACTCTGGAGGACTCGTACGTACGAGTACGGAGTACGGAGTACTTCGTACGGAGTCCAGGAGGCACGAGTGCTCTACCGAGTAGCGGCCCGTCTCTGTTCATGGGCGCGGCCCTGGCCATCCGCGGGAAGGGTCGTCCTCTTGAACCGAGCGGACGACGGAGCGGGCCCAAGGGCTGTGGCTCGTCTTACGGCAGAAAGGCGGCATCGACGGAGGACTCCAGGAAGTGGGAACGGGGCGTCTGACAGAGACCGAGGGACCTACGGCGGCATCTTGACGGCGGCATCTTTCGTCGGCGAGACTGAAAGAACGAGAGGGACATCCGAGGGCATACATATCCGGAGGACTACGGAGTACTCCGTACAAGGAGGCAGTACTCCTCCGCATCGACGACGAGAAAGAAAGAGGAGGACCTTCTTCGTACCTCGTACGGCATCTTCTTGACTGGCGAGAAAGAATCAGAAGAGAGGGGCAGTGGGGGAACATAGGAAGCCCCGGGCAGCCTTGGACGAGCCGGGATTTGCTGCGGGTGGGATGGATGGATGCTTGGTGTCTCGTCACCGTTCCCCGATGGCCAGAGCCCAACGATACGACGAGCCAGCGCGATATATGAAGTACAGGTCGAGGACACGGCAGCAGCAGTGGCGGCATCGTCAGAATCAGCAGAATCAGCTGCATCAGCAGCATCAGCAGCAGCATCTCGGTGTGTGGAGAGCCTGAGGGGACCTCTGGCTTGAACATTCTCACTGGTCGTCTGCCCTCTCTTTTTCTCTTTCTTTCTCTCTTTCTTTCTTTCTTTCTTTCTTTCTTTCTTTTTCTCGTCCCCCCCTCCGGTCCTTTTTAGGTTGATCTGCCCGCATCTTTGCCAGCGAAGTCATCGGCGGGTTCTTCATGATCGACGAATCGTATCCGACTATCGACGACTTGCATGGGCTTTCGAGTTTCCGTCGGGATCGATTTTAGGGCAACCTCTTCGGCCGACGGCCGAATATTTCACCAACTGGGAGGAGCTTGAGAGTGAAGCAAAGAAGAGGAAACAAGAGGCCTGAGAGCAAAGAAGAGACTCCGTGCGGGCGACGCAGAGGGGAGCATACCTTGGGAGGCGAAGAGGAACGAAGGACGCCTCGTAGGCAGAGACGGATGCGGCCTGATTCAGTGTCGAGACCCGGCTGAAGGATTGCGCGCTTTTCGGCTCACGCCAACGCCGACGACCGCCAGCAATCGACCCGGCGACTTGGACCAAGCTTCACTCACCTTCTGAAGCGAAGGTCGAGTTTCACGAGACGGGACGCCAGCGAAGAGAAAAAGTATCCGCGGCTGAAGGCCATCATCGACGGTTGACGGGATTCACGGTCGGCGAGGACGAACGAGAGTGCACGGCAGACGAGTAAAAGCAAAAGGGAACAGGTTCGAGAGGAAAGATATCCAGGCGATCTTTTCAGCATCCTCAAAGGGCGCATCTGCGACACTTTCGCCGTGGGAGGGTCTTCGAGACTCCCGAAAAAGCGGTGTTGCGATCCCGGATACGTCTTGAGCGACTTCGGGCCCGGCTGAAACCGAGGTTGCATCAAGATCGATCGACTTAAACATCATATTCCCGAAGCCGAGAATCTCCTAGGAAACGAGAGGAGGAAGCTAAAAAAAAAAAAAAAAAAAAAAAAAAAAAAAAAAAAAAAAAACAGGGGGGGCCTCTAGGGAAGTGTGTTGGGATCAGGGGGGAGTCCATCATCGATCCTCAGTGGTAAAGGGCCGAGCATTCGATTGCTTTGCGTACACCCAAGCCCGGCGTCGCCAGCATGCGACCTGCGGAGCTGTGTCTGTCGGATCCCCGGAACGACAGTGCGGGTGCGCAGAAGTCGATGCTGGTTCGCGACCACGACGCCGACCAGGATGCGATGACCCGTGCATCGGGGAGCAGCGACTCGGGAACCACGACGAACCCCCCTTCCTCGGATACGATGCTCGACGACGACGACGACGACGACGACGGCGACTACGGGGCCGGCCGAGAACAAGGGAATCGGGTAGTGGGCGAGGAACGGGAGTGCATACCTGGTCCCTCGCGCGCCGAGGCGGATCCCTTCGACTCCGATATGAGCGACAACGATGGCGGCGTCTCGCTAGATCACGGCGCGGTCGTGGATGACTTGTTTCCCGACGAGAGGGATCACGAATCAGACGAGACGTATCAGATGGAGGACCTGTACGACCCGGGATTCGAGGACTCGGACAGAGACGCCGGGGACCAAGAGGTGGAGATGGGAGAGGGAGAGGGAGAGGAGGAGGAGGAGGAGGAGGAGGAGGAGCCAGACATAGAAGGGGAGGGCGATTTTCACAGCAACGGCCCCAGTCACCCGATACCCCACGTACCGCCAGCCCATGGCTGGTTTCCCCCCGGATACGCGGACGTGTTCGGCGATGTTCTGACTGAGGGCCCGCCCGATTCGTTTTCGGAGTCGGCCTCGGTGCCCCAGTCACCCTCGATGACGGCCTTCATGGCAGCTCTGGCCGAAGGGCTGCCGGAACCGCCGACGGGCCTGGTCGATCCGTCGCCGCCGGCGTCGCTGACGAACCCGGGATCAAGCATCATCGGGTCGGAGAACCTGGGGCTGATGGATTTTCTGCGCAGCTGGGCGTACGGGCAGGTGCTGTACCCGAACATAAGGGTGCCGCGGCCGAACCTGCACGATGTCCTGCGGCAGGCGGGGGATGATATTGAGCAGGTGCGGTATGAGGATCTTAGGGGGGATGGGTGCGATTTCCAGGGACTGAATTGGGAGAGCATGGGGACGACGAGGGAGACGGCGAGGGAGAGGCGGAGGTGCACGTATAAGAACTACGTGAATAAGCCGGGGTCGGATCAGTGGAATGTGAGTTGATGGACAATGGATCTCCTGCCCACAGAAGCTGGATATGTGATGAACTGGTGATGGAATCTACCGGCGGAATGGCAAGAGGGGGCACTCGGCAGGAAGCCGGCGACAACCAACTTTGCTTGATGGGGTTTGCGCACTTGCTGACTTGTGAGACCTTTTAGCACACAACAGGGGAGGAGATGATCCCGATCAAGGATAATTTCTTCCGATTTCGACGAATGGATATCCGGCGGGACGTTGCGCTCGCGCACTTCCAGCTGCGGAGCGTGCTCGCGTGCCCCTCGCGAGTGCAGGCCTTCTACCCGAGCATGCGGGGGATCAACGTGCTGAACACGGCGACGCGGAAGGCGGAGCTGGCGCTGGACCTGCACGAGTTCCCCGGGACGTCGATGGCGGCCATCTCGACGCTGGACGCCGGGTGCGGTGTGCTTCTGGGGGGCACGTTCAGCGGCAACTACTGCCTGAAGTCGCTGAGCTCGGAGGACGGGCGGGCGTTCTCGGAGGGCCAGATCTCGAGCGACATCAGCGGCATCACGAACCACATCCGGATCTACCGGCCGCGGCGGTCGCACAGCCCCGTTGCCGCGATCGCGAGCAACGACCACGGGCTGCGGATCATGGACCTCGCGACGGAGAACATGGTGCTCAAGACGATGTACCCCTTCGCGCTGAACTGCTCGGCGGCGTCCCCCGACGGGCGGCTGCGCGCGCTGGTCGGGGACAGCCTGGACGTGTACATCACGAACGCGGACACGGGGGAGACGCTGCAGCGGCTGCAGGGGCACCGGGACTTTGGCTTCTCGTGCGACTGGTCGGACGACGGGTGGACGGTGGCGACGGGCTTCCAGGACAAGGGGATCCGGATCTGGGACGCGCGGCGGTGGACGACGAGCAGCGGGGCGAGCGCGCCGGTGTGCACGCTGCGGGCGGAGATGGCGGGGGTGCGGGCGCTACGGTTCTCGCCGGTGGGCGGCGGGCGGCGGGTGCTGGTGGCGGCGGAGGAGGCGGACTATGTGAACGTGATTGATGCGGGGACGTTTGCCACGAAGCAGACACTGGATGTGTTTGGGGAGATTGGCGGGGTGGCGTTCACGGATGGGGGGAGGGGCCTGAGCGTGCTGTGCTGTGATGGCCAGAGGGGGGGGGTGTTGCAGCTGGAGAGGTGTGGTGCGGTGGGGCGGTCGTTTGCGGAGCAGGAGAGGGCGGAGGCGGGGCTGGAGGAGGGGATGATGAGGGGGGTGGAGTATGGAGGGGATGGGGGGTATCAACGCGACTACTACGACGATTTCCGGGCTGAGGGGGGCGGGTATGGGGAATATCGTGGTGTTGCCGATGAGTATGGGGATCACCGGCGCGGAGGGGGTTACGTGGGCAATGGATACTACTCGGGATCCATGGCGGGAGGGGGGGCCGTTGATGAGGGGATGGGGAGGGGGA
>NIGD01000008.1:457221-469809 GCA_003055185.1 Escovopsis sp. TC
GGGGGGGGGAAGGGGGGAGAGGGCAAGTCAGTACTAGTACTCCGTACATGTGCGAAGTATGCCTGGATGAACGTCGACAGGATGAATGGATGTCGACTGGATGGGTGGATGATGGGATCCATCGTTGCAACAAGTCTTCGGCAAGCCCTGCATCCATCCGTCGCACTCGCACGAGTACCGCACAACTCCCTCGTTTGCGGCTAGTCTCCCCCTCCCCCTCAAGACATCCTTGCGCAGGAGGACATCCGCTCACCGGCCAGATTTCTTGGAGGACACGATTCACCGGCTTGTGGATATCCTCGTCCATCTTCGTGTCCCTCCCCGACTTCCCCCCTTGACCCAGTCAGCGTCGTTCCTGTCTTCGTCTTCCCCTCTTCCACCCGTCCTTTTGCCCCCCTCCGTACGGAGAAGTCCTCGCCTCACCCGTGAGTACTCCCCATTTGCGGAACATAGGATCCCGCAGACTCACCCCCGGTCTAATCCCCATACGCGCACGTATACTCCGTAGGCATCTCCAGTCAGGCATCCGTCGAGACGGCCGGGGGTGTATCTCCATCAATAAGCTCGCCTCACACGTCCTCGCACCCCCTTCCATACCTCCGTCCTCACACCCACTTCCATGCTTCCAGAGCTCCTGACACTCACTTCGATATCTCACACTCCGTACGGAGTACATCCCTTCATCTACTTCCAAACTTCCATAGATCCTCACACCCAGTTCCATTCTTCATGGATCCTTGAAGCTTGTCCTGCACCTCGATGGACACATACTTGAATCCTTCCCTCCATGTCTCAATACTGCTCCGCATGGATCTATACTGTCATACTTCTACAGAGTCGTAGTAGTCAGTGGACCGCCATACATCCAAGGATGCGGACAGACTCTAGGCAGAGATAGAATCTCCACACGCAGACAGAATCTACATATGCAACTGATGCCACACATGCAGACTTGATGCCACACATGCAGACTTGATGCCACACGCAGACATACATCTCGACTACGCATGCACTCCCTACAGACCGAACTGGTCGATCGACAGAGACAACCAGCAATGACATTCCCAACAATGACATCCCCAGGGCTACCAGACTCACCGACTTGCGACCAGACACCTCATCTCCTCCCGTGTGCCACCCGCCCTCCCGTCGGGGGATCCTCCATCCCGGTCCTCTCGTACATGTGTGCAGCACGGAGTCCACCTTATCCTCCTCTTCCCGTCCAAGTCTCGTCTCCGTCCCTCTCCCCGCCCAGGTCTCTCCTCCTCCTCCTCTTTCCAAGCCATGAACGACCGCTCTCCTCGCCGCCTACATGCTCCCTGTCTCCCTCTCCCAGCCCACCACCCCTCGATCGGCCACGCCACGAAACCTAGCGGTCAACCCCATCCAATTCTGCATCGATACTCAACCCCCCTTCACAACCTCATCTCCCTTCGCACGCATCTTCAGCTCCTCCAGATAACGTCGTCGGCGCATTGCAGGCCCGCTTCCCAACGATTCCAACGCATGACTACCCCTCCTTCCTCCAACCTCAAGACGCATCTTGGAGCGTTGACCCCCTCCTGACCACCATCGACAACCCCTGACCCCTTTTGACTTCACGCGCGCATCCTGACCCCTCTCAACTTCACAGACACTTCCTCCACCCTATGCACATTCTCCCCTCCATCATCCATCCAATCGACCCGTCTTCCCCATTGCCCATGCACGCACAGAGTCTATCCCGCAGAGAGTCCTGCACTCTCGCCTTTTTGCTTTGCCCGATCTGCCTGGGGAATCATGACGCAATCACTCGAGCCATCACCTTGCCGCGGGGACCCGGTGCGTAGATACTTTCGAGTAGTCTTTGCTGTGCCGAGCGACTCATGCCGCATTGGCTTCGCCGAGGGCGGTATGTATGATGCATCAACACCTACTCCGTACATGCGAGGGGGTTCCAATCGTGGGGACCGATTCCCGACGCATCTAGATATTGGATCCATATGTACGCAGTACACATCTCACCCCTATCTGCATGACTTACATCCGCTCCTCACCACACAACCCGTTGCCTACGAACATCAACGAACCTCCAGTCCAGCATGCAGCCCATCCCTGACGAAAGAAAACAAACCTCCAACTCGCAGCCCATGTCCACGACTCACCATTCTCATCGACGTCGAGTCCACCACTCACATACTTCAAACGGCCCCTGACACGGATGCTGAGAATACAAACAGTTGATCAATACAGGTGCCCAGCATGCAGCCCATCCCGGCAAATTCAAACACCCCCAGTATGTATGCAGCCCACCCCTCTCGCATGAAGGGTCTTGCACCTCACCAGCTCCATGAATCTTCTTCGTACTCGTACTCGGACATCAGGCCTCGTCCAACCCCGAAATCCAATCGATGCACACCATGAAATCGTAGGCTTTCTCTCATACCGCCAAGCAGAAAGCACCATCAAAGCTCTTCCCAAGGGTCTTCGTCCATACATAGTCCTCCTGCAGCTTCGAACCCTCCAGCTGAGCACCCCGGCCCTTGCACCCCCTGACGCGCATGCACTCCCATTCACGTGAGTCCGCCCACTTCATCCATTCAGTCTTCTTGATACTCGTACCTTTTCCAATATCCCTATCCTCCTCCCTCCTCTCCGGTAGACACTTTCACCATACCCTTTGATCTATTCCCCTCTACACTCCCTTCTACCTGAAACCCTCTTCCGCAAAGAGTACACCCCCCCTACTTCCCATGCTTCTACACTTCATCTCTTCTCCCCATCCTTGTCTCTACCCTACTTGCATCAACGACCCTGATCTTCCTCGCCCGCGTCCCTTTCGTCTAGCTGGTCCTCCTACAATCTTGCTACACCTCCCATGCTGCGCAACACCCCCACCTACCATCTGCCCGTACGGAGTACGTCCTCCGTAGATGCAGACATGACGCCATTTTTCGGCCCATGCAATCTTGAACTGATTCAGATTGATGAGGTACATCCGAATTTCCTGCACACTCCTCGTAGAGGCTTCATCCTCTATGTCCAGACAATCCTGACCCCCCCCCTTTCAGGTGTATTCAACCTCGATCCAATTGCTCTCGCCAGTCCATGGCTTCTTCGTCTGAAATCTTATTACAATCTGGCCAGACATCCTTCTTCTTCCTCGTCCAGACCCCTGAAGCTCTCTTCGCCGAGACAACGCTGATCGACCTCGTCTGGACACCCCTATTATTTTGTCAGCACCCTGGATCATCTTTGCTCAGACGCCCCTGGTCCGTTTCTTCCACACATCTCCATCTCACCGTCGCCTCATTCTCGTGCCGCGGTCATGCCAGACAAGAAGTGGACCCAGCAGCGCCCAAGGTTCGGTTGGATACCCACGTGGAAACTCAGTATACGAGCGGCAAGATCACGTCGCCGCTACTCGCAGGCTCGCCAGGGCGACGTCTTCTCCCGAATACATGGATGCACTAATTCAAGGTATTTCCAAGTGATCAAGCTATTGGAAGGATCCATCGAATGCCATGGCCTGCGCAAGCCCCCCCCCCCCCTTCCACCCGGTGCTTAGTCCGAGATAACGCTTTCACGTAAAGAACGTTAGGCAGAAACCATGAATCCATTCATGGGGGAGACTTGAAACGGGCGAGAAAGACCTACTGGTGTTGCTGGAACTCATGACATTCACAACTATACAATGTCTATCTTCCATAACCTTTTGCTTTCCGAGGATACCGATGAGCGGTGTGAACGAGTGGTGCGTACCAAAAAAATGGGCTGTTTCCCACCTCCAAGGCGGCACAATCGTGTGCGGAAGCACACAAGCGCGCATCCATGGCAATAGAAGCCAGCACTGGAGGCATTCAGCTGGAAAAGACAGCACTAAGGCTTGCCAAGATCGAGCGCAGCATGGATGAATGCCAGGCTGAACATCGGGCGGAACGACGCTCAGCTGGGAACATAGCCTGGGGCGTATACCATCCATAGCTGGAAAGGGGCACCCGCACAGACTGCGTTGAACGAAGCAGGCTAGACGCTCTGCTAGACATGAACATGGGCAGCCCCCAGCTTGGAACCCCGGAGGTGCTACGCTGTAGATAGAACGCAGACGATGGGACAAGATGCAGACGACGGAGCAGAGCTGTAAGGAATGCAACAGAAACACAGCAGTTCGGACCTAGGAACGAGACACGGTTCAGAGAGAAGAGACTGGAACAGGTGCGAAGCTAGGACAGGAACATGAGACAACCCGGAGATGTGTCCAGAGCTGGAGTAGAAACATGAGACAGAGATCCACGAAGATGATCAGGATAACGACTAGTACCTAGCTTTGGGAAGAAAGCACGATGCGAAGATACATCAATCTATGGAGTGATCCAGATGATGGATTGGATGCACGCGGTATCTCCCCTTGGAACACCAGCCGGGAACACACACCGAGCTGTGACTCCAACACTGCACAGACGCCGAGCTGGACAGAGAACAAGGGGACCCGTAGAGCTGGAAACGCAACACGCCACAGACGTCGAACCGCCCCTGACGATTCTTATGCCCACATCCGGATAGCTTCACTCCAAGCCCACGGCCAGCTTCACCGAGTGTCCTCGAGCGTTCGTCTCTCAGAGAGCGTACATACTCCAGGTCCAAGCTCCGCTACCTTGTTCAGAGCGTGTATCCATCAGACGCCTTCCCAGGTCCAGCTCAATTCTGTATCCATCAGAAGCTTCACTTGCTGGAACGAGCCTCAAGTTCGTATCCATGAAGCGCCCCCCGAGTCTTAGACCAACCTGAAAGAGCGTATATCCACTGTGAGAGAACGGTTTCCTGTCAGCCGAGACCGAGCCGACTCAAAGGGATTGATGTCGATTCGGAGCGCTCTCAAGCCCTGAATGCCCATGTCATGTACGCGTAGTACGTGCAGCGTTGTCGTAAAGCCAGCCTCTCAAGCACTCCATGCGACGGGAACTCGGCTAGAGATGCTTCAATCTGATCCATCCGGAGCTCCCTTGTCTGGCGTCGGCCCACACGGATTCAACCCACCAGTATCTCGAAGTCTTCATTAAGTCTTTGCTCCATCCTTAGGGAGACTTTCTCCCAGTCCAATGTCGAGATTCCTTCTTCCCAAACCCAATGCCGAGATCCCTCCGACCCGATTTCAAGTCGAGAGTTCCGACTTAGATGCAATGGTCAAATCGCTGTAGTGCTTCTGTCCAATGTCTAGATATCTTCAACATCACGTCCACCAAGCATACATCAAGTTCCCAAGTTCTCTCCTTCATCATGTGTAAAGGCAAAGTCTTCCACAATACCATGAGCCCCTCCCTTCGAACACCACACCCAACCCTCCTCCTCAGCAAACGGCCACGTTCAGTGTTCCAACTTCGTTCAACGGCGTGAAGCATTCTGTGTTCATACTCCCCTCAACACGGTATAGTATTCCTAATCAACGCAACTGCATATCGTCAAGCGATCCCAACCACATCCTTTCCACGTTGTCATTCATTCTAAATCCATGTTCTCGGACAGTGGCAATAATCCGTCCATCTCCAATTCGCATTCCATACAACACGCATCAAATTTCGTTATCCCTGCTTCACCTGCTTCCCCTGCTTCACCGCTCAACACGGCATCTGCTGCCCATCTTTATTCGCGGGATCCCCTCGACCCCGGGTATATGTCTATGTAGAAGCTCCTCTTGCACAAAGTGCCTGCTACAGATTCCTCATAATGGCATGCCCTCTCGCACAACATCCCTTCCTCAAATGCCTCCGAATCGATGCTCCTCGCACAATATGCCCTCTCCGAGATCCTCCAAAGTGCCCTTTCCAAATCATGCCTCCTCCGAGTTCTTCAAAAGCAATCGCCTCTCCCTATTCTTGGAAAATGTGAAAAGGAAAGAAAAGGAGAAAACAAGAGAGAAAAGAAATTTCCCAAAAACTCCCGCCATAGTGATCTCGCCGTAGAAACAAACGCCAAAAAAATCCATCTTCTATGCGTTGGAAGCGTCCCAAGCCATCTTCGCATCCGATGCTCATTCCTCATCCTCGGGCCGCGCCTCGCATTGCCGACATCGGCCCTTGCTTTGTCGTGGTATTTGATACCCTCGTGAGTCAACCTTGTGAGGATACCCGCGTGAGATACCCTCGTGAGAGACTGCCGCGATACCGTCGTGAGACCACGACAGACCAGGAGACCCTCACCGCCTCATCAACCTCTCAACTCCTTCGAAGGCGGCTCATTCGGCCTCACCCTCTTGGCAACCTTCACCAGCAACTTCCCCCCCTCAATCGCATCCCCATGCACATCCCTCAGCGCGATGAACCTATACCCGGGCTGGATCCTATCCAGCCGGATACACGCCCACGCCAAGCTCGGTGAGCCGACGGTGCGAGAGTCGTCTTCGATTTTGAGTCTGACAGCACCACACCCGTTAGCACCACATCCCCATCAGGATTTCCCTATTCGAAAGCAAACAGCCGGCCGCCCCAACACACTCGACAAAGGAAAGGAAACCTAATTTCCATCGTGTTCGAACGTCTTCCGCGCCGCTGCGCGAATCCATCCATCCATCCGCCCGTCCTCCAATGGGCGCTGGCATGCTGTGCGACACAATATCGCTGTCGTCACGCCGGCGTGGGCGGAGGGGATGTGTGTGCGCTGCTTTCTTCCCCATCCTATTGGGCCTGTTGTGCGACCACGCCTGGTCCCCCTCCCCAACACTCTTTGTCGGTGAGCTACGAGGACCCTTCCCCCTTCCCCATCTATCACGCTGTCATGCGTCCTCGTATGGATGCTTGCCATCGTTCGCGGGGGGCGGCAGACGGCAGACCTGCTGTGAGACGCGGCGGCGCAGTTTGGCACTTGCTGGGGGCCTGCGCCGGGTCGGGAGGGTTGCCAATCATACGACTCTGCGGCCTGCCGCTGCTGACAAAGTCTTTTTTCATGTCCGAGAGAAGAGGGGCAGCAAACGAGGATGACGGGGACGGGAGAGCAGACGGAAAGAGAGGGGGCCAAGAATATCAACGGGTTGGTGATGCAGGCAGGCGTCGAAATCAGACTACTCACTTTAGAAATCCGAGCTCCTGGGTGACGCCCGGGATGTCCAGGAACTCGAGAGTCGCGCCGTCTGGGCCAAAGGTCGGATTTCTCCCCTTCGCAGGCTCCGTCCGCTGCTTGTACGGGCCTTCCTGCCCGCCTTCCTTCTCCGTCTCGCCGAGGTGCAGCTCCGCCTTCACCAAGGGCCGGATCGTGCTCCCGCTCTTCTCGTCGTCGTTCCCGGCAGGGATCTTGCGGCCGGCGTAGACGGTCAGCGTGAGCGAGAGCGTCTGGCAGGCGACCTCGTGCACCGCGGCGGCCTCCTTGTTGCAGCTCAGGTACGGCCCGGGCTTGAGCACCCAGCCGTCCTCGTCGGCGAACATGGCCTCGTTGAACATCATGCCCTCGTCCATGTTCTGCCAGTTCATGGCGACCATCTGGACGCCCTTGTGCCAGAAGAGGCTCGGGTTCGGATTGGAGCTGTCGACGCGGCGGCCGGCGGGGAAGGCGCGCATGAAGAAGGACTTGTTGTGCGTGAAGACGCCGCCGGGCTCCTTGTCGTGCAGGTCGAGGATCTTGGTCTCCTTGATGGAGAAGATGTGTGCGGGGAGCCGGGCGCCGGGGGTGCTGAAGCCCTCGAAGCGCTGGCTGCGCGTGTAGACGGCGAGGTCGCTGAGGTTCTTGCAGATGGGGACCTTTCCGCTGGTGTCGTGGGCCGGGGGGCCCTGCGGGGGCGAGGAGGCCGTCTGCCGAAGCTCGGACTGCCCATCGTCGGAGCAGCCGTCGTCGTCGGCTGCCGTGGGCGGCATGGGCGGCAACGTGGAGGAGACCTGGGCGTTGTTGATCTTCGGGGCGGCCCGCTTGACCTTGACGAGGATCTTATTGCGCAGCTCGTCGAGCTTGGGGACGCGGAACTTGGGGTCGCAGCCCTCGAGGGGCTCCTGGACCAGCATCTCCCCCCACACTTCCTTCATGATCCTGACCATGATCTCCTGCTGGGTCAGGTCGGCGTGGACCTCGAGGCTGATGATGATGGGCAGGTCGGTCTGGACGAAGCCGTAGTCGCGCACCGTCTCGCACACTTCGCGAAAGCCGCAGGGGGTCGTCAGGGTCCATCCGTGCGTGACAATCGGCTCGTCTCGCGGGACGCAGTTGCGCATGCGTGGGGTCACCGAGCGCGACAGCTCCAGCCGTTCGGAGGAGTCCCGGGTGTCGGCGTCGACTTGGAGGGTAGACGTGCGGGACGCGTCGTCGGCCAGGACGCGGCTGTGAGTGCTCGTGCTCCGCGAGTGGTTCAGCTTCGGACTGCCCAGGTAGCTTCGAGCCAGCTCCCTGGCGGCCTCCACCTTCTCGTCCACCTTGTCACGCACGGCGGCGGCGGCGAAGGGGAGAGAGCTCCCGTTGATGCCGAGGCCGCCCTCGTTGCCGCTGAAATTCGCATCGCCGTTCCAGACGTCGATCTCGATGCAGCGACAGCCTTTGAGGAGTACCTACACCATTGTAAGCGCCGGGATCACAGACGGCAGATATTGGATGATGAGGGAGGAGGCTGGGCTTGGAGCAGGAACGGAGAGAGAGAACTGATGCTGATGAGCACATACCGACTTGTATGACTTTGATGAGCTCTCAGACAGCCATTGATTGCCGTCGAGATATGTGTTGTGGCTGCTGTTGATGAAGTAGTTTGTGATGGGTTTCGAGCAATCCTTTTCGGGCAGCTTCCGAACAATGTCCCAATCGTAGTCCACGGCCAAGGCCCGGAGAAATTCGCCGCGAGCGTAGTTCTCCTGGTCGAGGTTGATAGTCGTCTCCCCCTGATTCTCCTTCAAGAAGCGGGCGAACCGTTCCCGCGAGAGCACCTGGTCGCCCGCCCGCAGATCGTCGTAGAGCTTGGAGAGGAAGTCGTGCATCTCGCGAGTGATGCGGTACGGGTCGATGATGGACTCATAGTCGGGGATGTCGGTGTTCTGCCGTTCAAGCCTGGGTCCGAAGACGGTGACGCTCTTGATCATGTCCTTTAGGGCGCCGATCTCGCTGTCGAAGATGGAGATTGTGCGCCTGCGCTTGGGCTTTTCGATGTTGATCTCCCGTCGGCGGCGGCGGCGCTATAAGGCGGGTAAGAAGAAGATGTCAGCACAGGCCATCCTCGTGAGCCAGAGGATGAAGCAGAGGCCGGGACACACGATCAAGCCACAAAGCAGAGACATGGTGACGATGACTGCTGGAGCTGGTTCGCTAAGCGGGCAATGGCAGAGCAGAAGAAAGGCGAGGCGATCCCTGCCACGGGTTGGGAGGTGTTTCGGCGGCGAGGAGATGTCAGCCGCTCTTGTATGTCTTGCGGACCATGAGACGGCGTGGTGTGATCAGGGAGTATTCCGTAGACAGAAGCAGCTGAAGAGGTCGAAGGAAGAAGGAGGACAAGAGAAAGAAGAAGGAAGAAAGTCGTGAAAGAGGAACACCCGAGGAGGGAATGTTGGATCAAGGATTTCGAGGAAGCGTCATGCACGTGTGAGCTGCCGCAGGACAAGTCAGGAACGTGTGGACGGTCGCGGCCCGCTGTGGGGATGGTCTGAAGTCTGGACGACGGATAGATGAGCAAGGCGGCGAAGCTTTGGCGTGTGGATGTCTGGATCTGAAGCGGTCTCGGCGAGGGTGCAGGTGGGTTGCAGGATCGAGAGGTGGAGGGGCTGTGAAGGAGGGAGATGGAGGAGTTGGAGAAGATGGGGATGGAAGAGTTGGAGGAGTTGGAGGAGTTGGAGGAGTTGGAGAAGATGGAGAAGAAGATGGAGACAGCTAGAGGAAGAGATGGGAGAAGCAGGAGAGAACGTACTGAGTAGGACTGGAGGCAGCAGACGAACCCCAGGCGAGGGTGCTGCGGCTGATGGTGATGGATCATGGCCCATCCCAAGGATGAGGCGCCCGAACGGATCCCGCCAACCCATTCTATTCCTATCACGGCAGCGCTTCACCTTGCAACAACTTCCACATTGGGAGCGGGCGCGAGTTCGGAGAGGATACGAGGAGTTTGACTCGTACTCGTACTCTTTGTTTGGAGACGGTACTCCGCATGGGCGAAGTACTTCGGCGATGGCTCTATCCTTGATGGATCCATCGGGCGGACCAAGGCGATGCTGGAGGCTTCAATGCCTTGAGACAAAGACTCAGAGCGGCAGGCCACCCCGAGGGTCTCGCCCGCGCGAAGAGGGATGCATCCATCGTTTGACTTCTGACTTCTGCGCTGGTCTGATGTTGGTCTGGCCGGACAGGATGCGGGATGCGGGAGGGACGTCTTCGAGGTAAGCCGGATTGGGAGGCCGAGGAGGCGATCATCAGGTGTCGACTATGCTCCATTGGATGGATGGAGGGATGGACCATGGATGGAGGGGGGTGATGGATGGATGGATCATTGATCTGATGCGACGCTTCTGACACCATCGGGGCCTCTGCAGGCGCAGCAGCCTCGCCCTGCCATGCCGAGGTGCGTGTGGCATCTGCAGGCGTGGATGACTGATGCTGAAGTTGCCGATCGGGCCGTGGGAGAGGGATCCAAGCTGGAGGATGCTCCTCCGTGATCGCAAGAGGTGACCAGGCACCGAGAAAAGGGCCTGTGATCCATCTTGGAGCGCGGGGCACTGCCTGATGAATCGATAGAGGGATGATGGATCTGGCAAAGTTGTCACGAACTCCAGGGCTCGACATCGTCGCCTCGACGAGTCCAAGTACATACACCGTGCGAGCTTCGACTGCCTCACCCACTGTCCGTGCGAGTACGAGTACATACATACAGTACGAGTACGAAGATCCACCAACACACATGGATGCACTCGAGATCCATATTCGTCTGGTACTCGTAGATCCACCATCCATGGACAGATAGTATCGAGCTACTATAATCAATTGTGGATTCCATGGACGCATCGTCGTCCGCTGCTGCCCATGGGATGCCCGAGAGACGGGCTATTCCGGGCGCTGAAGAGCCACCTGCAACAGGGAACCTCGCCTTGAAGCTGCGGGGATCCCAGGCCCAGGACTACGTACAGGTACTGGGTACTGGTACGGAGTAGTGGTAGTAGTAGTGATGTAGTGAGTACATGTACATCCTGGTACCTGGACCTCGTCGCGGCGATTGGCGGGCCGCGGAGGGCGCTGGGTCCATCTGCACAGTGCGTGGCTGGGGATCGAGCTGCCTGGCGCAGCATCGAAAAAACCTCCAGCTTCACCTGTGGAGGGGTTGCCGATGAGGAGATGGTAATGCTCGTACCGTACAGCCTCACGTCCTTTGCAATAGATCGTGCTTCCAGACCTGGTCGTCCTGACAGCTGCTCGCTCTACGGAGTGCCTCTCCTAGACGATGTGTCCCAGCCCAGTTGTCCTTGCACTGAAGTCGATGGACCGCTCGATCTATCGGTGTCTCGGTGGGCTCATACGAGTCCACGATGCTGCTACTCGTACGGAGTACGGAGTACCAGTACCAGTACCAGGTGAGGCGGGATCGGGCGTCTCCTGCGGGGACTCCGTGCCTCGTCGCGGGATCATGCACCGTCAGCGACCTCTGCGGCCCTTCCGGCGGGAATCGTGCAGATGAAGTCTCCATGTCAATTCCGTGGACTCCCATGCGACCAGACCCCGAGGCACAGCCCGTGCCAACAACGGCAGCAGTGGAGAAATGGACATGGCGGGTTAGTACTACTCGTATATACTCGTACATGTATGAACGACGACGAACGACGACAAGCAACAACGCATCATCGTCTGGTCCTATATGGGGCGGCGGACGTGGACAGCACACTGGGGAAACTATCGCAAGGCGGGAGGGAGTCAACAGGATGGAGTCGCAGCAGAGGGATGGATCAATGGATCTATTGGGTGTTTGTTGTTGTTGTTTCAAGGGGCTCCCATCCTCCATCCTCCCTCCAGCCTCCCTTCATCCCTCCACCCACCTCGTCTCTACTCCGTACTCGAGTACTCGTACTCCGTACCCATCCACAGATCTCCCTCTGCCACCCCGAAACAGACAGACTGGAAGACAAGAGAACAGCAGCCCATCCGTGGATCCATGGCAGCGCGGCTGCAGCTGTCAGACCGCCCATTGGCCCGCCAGACGTCCCAGCCACAGGGCTGAAGACGCAGGCAGGAGGCCATTGGCCAGTGCCTCGGCTGCGGCAAGTTCGAGCATCGAGAGGGATGGGGAGTTGCATCTAGATCCATCTCCACGGAGGTTGACCTGGCCTCTTGCGCCCCGACGTTGGACTCATCACCAGCCTCCTACTAGTGAGGCATGACTAAGCGATGGCTGGGGGGGCGTAGGAGCTTTTGCTTCTGTCCCGCCGGGACTCGTGGAGGTGCCTGGTGAAAGCTCTCATCCTCCGACGCAATACTCGTACTCGTACTCGTACTCGTCCCCATCCGCCTCCCACTCCAAGATTGCGCAGTCTCAGGCACCTCAACCGAGCGCTTACGACGAGGAATCCCGATGGCAGCACGTCTCGTTGGCCTCGAGCTCGTGACCTGAGACCCTTGCGAGCCCCATGCTCGTACCTCTCGTGCTCCTGCTCGTACTCGTAGGCCTTCATTCTC
>NIGD01000008.1:491495-516352 GCA_003055185.1 Escovopsis sp. TC
CCCCGCCATCGTCGGCGCCATCGTCTGCCGCCTCGAGCCGCCCCCTCCCCCTTTCATCTCGGCTTCGACCACATCGGCCTTGCCCCAGACAACAACCTCACCCCGAACAGCAACAGCCACAACATCAACGACCACGCCATCCTCACCCCATAAGTCATCGCCTGCAACGGCGTCGTCATCCTTGTGCACATCATCAACGGCAACCACGTCTTCCACAAACGCTTCCCTCTACATCCAATCCCTCTGCCTCCTCGCCCCCTACCGCTCCCTCGGCCTCGCCTCCGCCGCCCTCGACCACATCACCGCCGCCGCCGCCCTCTCCACCGCCGCCTCCCTCCCCATCCGCTCCCTCACCGCGCACGTCTGGACCTCCAACGACGACGCCCTGCGCTGGTACGACGCCCGCGGCTTCCGCCGACAGGCCGGGCCCATCCACGGCTACTACCTCAAGCTGCGCCCGGACTCGGCCTGGCTCGTCTCCCGGCCCATCGGGCCCTCGGCCGTGCTGCGCGCCAGCGCTGCCACCTTCTCCACCACGGCAACCGCTTCAACCGCTGCCGCTACTACGGGCATCGCGGCAATCTCAATCCACTCCGCCGCCACAAGACCAGGCTCCGGCATCCACCCCCGCCCTCCCCTCCTGCCAGGCCGCTCCTACCAATCCTCCAGGCCAGACACGGAGTGGAACGACCTCCCCGACGACATGGCCCCCGGCTTGCATCCGTCCGCCGCGGGCCCACCCGGCAGACGGACCGCCTCGGACGCGGACTCCAGCGCCGCGAGCTCGAGGAGTAGCTCGTCCGCGAGGAAGAAGCGCGATCGGGCGTATCCCGTTGCTGCGTTTGGGAACAGCTGAGGGGAGGGATACCATCATGACGATTCAAAAGGGGGTTCTCGTTGTCGCGCTAGTGGACAGCTCAAAAGGAGGCAGGCCGGCCATGAATCCGCCGAGATAGCATCCGGGAAGCATCCGGGAAGCATCCATCCACCCACCCATCCATGTTGTAGGGCCCAACAAGCCCGTCCATCGATGGGTGTTTTGCAAACACCTTCTATCCACCTTGTGTAGATGCTCGTCCAGCTCCCGTTGGCTGTGCGGTCGACTTAGACTGGCGGTGGACTTGCAGACCTTTAGACTTCTAGACGCATCTTATAGATCGACTCAACTGCTTGCTTCCCTCCCATATGACAGCTTCATCTCTTCCCCTTCTCCACATCAAGCCTGCCCGTCAATGCATTCTCATGATCCCGTCAATTCCCTAGCTTGAGATCCTCATCCTCAGTCCATCTCCATCCAACTCTGTCCCCCTCAGCCTTGAACCCATCCTTTTCGTGTCCCAAATGCTGCCTTTTTTTGTATTCATATCCCGTCAAGATTCGTCAGTGACATACTCCCTCTATCTGGTCATCTTCCCCACGCACACGCCTTCCCTCTTCCCTCCCTCTTCCTTTCCCCCCTTCATAAAGGTATATATACAATGACGCCCGCCCAGTCTTCTCTTCCTCCCCTGTTCGAACCATTTCGCCCGACTCTTTTTGTGTTTCCTGCTTCCCGCGCCGCGCGTCTCTTTTGGTGTGCTCGCCTGACGAGGCGAGCTGTATGAAGATACCTGTGGAGGAGATTCGCAGCAACCGAGAAATCTAGACGCCCCCTTCCCATGAGTTCGCCCGAAAAGAAAATGCGGTTATTATGGTATGTCCTTGTCGTCATCCTCGTCATTCATCCGCCTGTGTCGTCCTTCTCTTTTACTTCTCGATGTTGGATTTTCGCCTAGTTGCGGTTCATCCTGTTCCACCAGATGGCGGCCAGGGCTCCCACGCCGATGATGCTGCCAATGACCCATGCAGAGGTAGATAAGGATAATTCGGTGGCTGCTGAAATGTTAGCTCTCTTGCGTTTCGACCTCAAGTTGCTGGCTATGGTGGGATGATGGGCCAGGGAATGAGAAGGAGGGGCTTACAATCAGATTGGACAGACAGAGACATTCTCCTCTTGATGTCGCGTCGCAAGTCCTTGAGGAAGTCGCCAGGCTTCTCCATGCTCGAGGCGATCAGCGCAATCAGCGCTGCGCCAACGCCACTGCCATCCTTCGCGATGCCGATGCGGATCCTGTCCGCGCCCTCGGGCCCAACGGTCTCGACGGAGCGGAGTGCCTCGTAGATCATGTCCCGGAAGTGGGGGTAGTGCTCGACCAGGCTGCCATCGACGCCGACATCGATGATCTCACCGGGGATGTCGAGCTTTCCGGACTGGATAGCGATGGCCCCAATGGCCACGGCAGATAACCTGGCGGCGCGGCGGACGACGGCGCTGGCAACAGACTTGAAGGCTTGTGCGTCCTCCAGCGAGGGTGATGTCCCGTCGAGTAGGCCCTCTAGTTCCTCGCGGATGTTGCTCAGCTCCGGTGTCTCGTCCGCCGCCGCGAGGGACAGCACGGCAGTGTCCAGGCCCCAAGGCTGGAGGATCTTGGCCTCGGAACTGATGGGGCTGGCCCACTCGCCGGTGCTGGAGTTGACGCTGCGGAAGAGGTGCGTCTCCTCGTCCTGCATCATCTCAAAGACCGCCAGTCGCACAATCTCGCCGAGAAACATGCCGGAGACTCGCTTCTCGTACATCTGTATGCCCGGGTTGACACTCTGTGTATCCAGCGCCCTGTCCCAGGCTGTGGAGGGAAGAACGTGGAGTTGGTTGTCGAAGGAGCCCCATTCGACGTTCACCACCATCTCGCTCGAGGACTTGTTGTATTCGCCCTGGATGGCCTTCTTGATGTTCTTCGACTTCTCGACGTAGGCGCCATTGGTTCCCGTGCCGAAAATGGCACCAAGAGTCGCGGGCTCCTCTCCGGTCGACGTGTACGAGCGCGCCATGAGCGTTCCCACGGTGTCGTTCACCAGAGCGGCAACCTTGACAGGGAGACCGAGGTGGTCGACTTCGGTTTGCAGGAGCTCGCAGACATCCTTTCCGATGGCATCTGGTATATCAAAGCCCTTCGTCCATCTTATCAAGTGGCCCTTGTTGATGCCGATCTGTTGAACTGGAAAACTGAATGTGAAGCCGAGACGGAAGATATGCTCGTCGACGTAGCCCTGCGGCGCACTGAAGGTCTTGCGACGGTGCACATGGCTCTCGAAGTGTTCGGCATGGTGTTGTCGGAGGAAGATCTCGATCTGTTTGGCAAGGAAGGAGAAGAGGTCCGTGACAGTTTCTGCCACCATGAGCTCTTTCGGAATGGCGACCTTGTTGCATGTCATGTCGAAGGTTGTGTCACCGTTGAGGGTGATGGAGCAGACCCGGAAGTTGGTGCCGCCCAGGTCGACAGCCAAGTAAAGACCCTGTCCACAGAAGAAAAAGCCACGACGTCAGCCCGGCGCAGGGTGGTAAACGAGTTGGCAATGGCTTGTCTCACCTTCTCTGTGCCATTCGGCAGAGCCGTGACGTAGCTCGGGATCTGGCTCAGGCTTGTGCCATCCTTCTCCAAGCCCTCGTCTACAATTGCGGTCAGTAACATGTGGGCAATGGCAACAGACACGGGGACATGAACGTCGTCGACCTACTTATCTGTCTGAGAAATTCGCTCACATGTCGGTTGACATCCGAGTCTGAGAACTCGAAGTCAGAGACGATGCGGTTCATGTGCTCCGAGAGACCCATTGCGAGAGCTCTTGAGACCGGAGGCGAGGTAGGGAAGGGCGAATGGTTTGGACAGACTGGCTCTGCGACGGGTAACTGTGCAGAGGATGAAAAGAGGAAGAAGGGATGACGTGAGAGAGAAAAGAGGGATGCGGAGTGAAGCTGGAGGAGAAACGGCTTGGCGTCGTGAAGAACGATACGGGAGAGCTAAAGTTTTAAGTCGGATGGTCAGCACTCCATTGCCCTTAACATATTGCGGTACCTCACGCTGCAGAGCCTGGACGAGTTAGTCCCATGGGGTAGAGCAGCCGGCTCCAGATCATGTCATGATCCAAAGATCCCCAGGTGGCAAAAGCAGGTACCTGCAGTACGTTTGCATGCCTGCTTGGGCATGACACTCGTACTATGTATTCAGGAACATGCAACGGGCAGAATCATCGATGCTGGGCTCGGGCGTGCATCTCTGTCTGGGCAAAGAGATTGATGGGGGGGCATGTGCGCGTAGCATCCGTCCTGGAACCTTTGTCTGTGTGCTGCTTGGCATCGAAGGCGTCGAATCCTCCAGATGACGCCGCATCTTGGTTGGGCCGTTTTCGACACAGCGGGACAAGGATCGGTCCCAGTCCGAGAATGACGCGGGGCTGTTTTGGCCGAGTTTTCCATGCTTAGCGCAGGACGGACCGCGCTAGGAGCACCCCTTTGTGCGAGGTGCTCCGAAAGGGCTCCGTAAGTGCCCCGTCCGTGGCAGACATCCAGCCGAGGGCCCCTCATGATAAAGGATCCATCTCGTCTCGAGCCTTCCTTCCCATGACAGTCCGGCCTGCAGACGTCCGGATCAAGGGATGACTTGCTGTCAGGAAAAGACCGGATGTCTGAGGGCCGCTGATGGTCCGAACGGACTGGTATCACCGAGGAACAGCCTGCGTGCCTGTTGAGGCAATTTCGAAGCGACCCAGCGTCGCATCGCAATCTTGCGCCGAATTCCTGTATGTGTGGCTCGAGGCCGGGACTCGAGGCTCAAGCTCAAGACGGCTGGCCGTTGAATGTGGCGCGATTCATGATGCCTTCTTGCAGGCAGGTGGGAACCGTTGGTAGGCTCGACAGAACGGGGGCTCAACAGAATGGGGCGCCACGAACGTCGTGAGACGAAGAAGTGAAAACGTCGGGAGGAGAGCAATGGCGCGGAAGCGGGGCGGGGGGGCAAGGTAAGAAGAAGTATAGCATGGACTCACCGTTGCTAATAGAAACAGAAACGCAATGGACCAAACATTGCTGATTCCCATCACCTTCGGCCGCCTGGGCCCTTTGGGGAGCCTGCTGTCGTCCATCGTGGTCTTGCGGGAGGTTGTCGTGCCTGTTCCCGCTGAAAGTCCCTTTTGAAGCTACTCGTGCTGCCCCATGGGGCGCGGGGGCCCTCCTCGGCTTTGAAGGGTGCGGGACCTTGTGTCGGTGTCGGTGTCGGTGCGCCCACACCAACAAAAGCGAACGTTGGACGCCAGGATCGAGAATCTTTGCCCCAGAATCAGGCTCGAGTCAGCTCGAGTGAGCTCGAACCTAATCAGGAGAGTGGTGGTGAATGAGGCGGAGAAATGATAAAACCGGCAGGGGTGCATCAGCGTATCGAAGTGCGGGTGGAATGTCGTGGGAGACAATTCAACAGAGGATGCTGCCGAACAGAAGAAAAGGGCCGTATATCATGCACCTTTTCCCCCCTCGGCGCAGGTCGACCGCAGAGGCAACGAGTCAGGCCAGCCGTGAGGCGACAAAATTCGCGCGAATTTGGACTTCCCGTCCGCTCCGTGCTCAGCCTCTCGTGTTCTCTCCCCGAAAGTCAGGGTGCGGGATCCTTGGGCAGTCAGTCGTGTGCTGTCAGCTCGTCTTTTGAGTCGGCCCAGTACTTGCAATGGGTCACCGACAAAGACGGACAAATACAGCCCGCGGTCCAGAAAGGAAGTGGGCCTCAAATTGTCCGAAGCGCAAACCCAGATCGATGTCTCGTCGTCCTGTTTTCTCTTTTCGTGGAGACCAACCAAAGGTCGTCCGACTTTGGCATAGGAATGAGCGAGTCAATACTCCGTACTTACTCTCTTGGCTGTATTTTCGCGGGCGTCGAGGGCTGCTTGTGGGAGCAGAGAGGAAACCAACCCCGGTGTGCCTACCAGCTGGCGAACGTCAAGGCGAGATGTGACGATGGCCAGTGCGGGCTGTCTTGGGGCAGAGACGGTGTCAAGACAAGGCCACGATCAAATGGATGCCTCTTCGATGCTTCGATCGGGTCGGGTAATCGCGCCTCACCAATGCTGGCACGAAGTACGGAGGACTCGTCTCGAATATCGGCAGGCGCTTCCAAGGGATTCGCCTGCGTCGCAGCATTCGTCTTCGAAGGCAACTGCAGCAATGGATGCTTCAAGGATGACTCGTAGCCTTGAGCCCGAATTGCACGAGGAGAGGAGCCTAGGCCTCTAGTACCTCTTGGAAAAGAAGGAGCAAGCTGGAGGTGACGGGTACGGGACTGCTCCGTAGCGAGCGTCGCGATAGGGCCGGGATTGAATGGTGACCAGCTGTCCTCTTCTCGCCCCAAAGAAAACACTTCAGATCAGGGAGCGTTGGGTCGGCCAGATCTGCGAGCGGCGGATGAGACAAAGCACGGTCACGAACAATCCCAGACAGGCTTCTCCAAAACCGCGATAGTGGTGGCGGTAAAAATAGCGATCCTTCCAGGCGGGCGATCCTACCGCTGTCAATGGCTGACGGTGCACTGGTGAGCTTGAGCTGAAGCTGCCCACCACCCATCATCCGCCATCAGCTTGAGGAAGAGTGCAGGCAAGGTCTGCGCGACCTCCGCCGCCGCCAAAACTTTGGCCGTTTAGGGGAGTCGTTGTCAGACGAGGCGGACTGTTTAAAAGGAAAGCTCGGGACTGTCCCGCAAGACTCTTCAAGACAGCTCACTTCTCCATCCTAAGGGGTCAGACTCGCATCTGCCGAACCCCTCTGTTGCACTATGGGGGCGGTCTCACTCACCCATGAGCTCAAGAATTAGTCCTCCCAAAATTCAATCGACGGACCGATCGGCGCTTCAGTCAAAACATGCTTCATTGTCTTCCTCCGTGGGAAAGGGGGGGATAAGAGACCGGAAGGAATGACAATCTCCTGCCGTGTGTGTGGGAGAACATCCAGTGGCTTCCGTCAGGACGGCACCACTGCGCAGCTTCAAGGTTGACTGACGGTCGCCACTCTGAGACAAGGATAGGCCTTCGTTGACGGGGGCGTCAGACGCTTGCCTTTTTGAAAATAGCATTTCTGACACTCCATGTAGCCAGAAATAGCAGAGAAGAACAGAGGAGAAACACTCGATTTCTATGCTCTTCGCCTGAGAACCATACTGCTGTGTGAGCAAGATCTGAGATGGACAGGCAAAGTCCTTCCAGCATGGCAGGGGACATACCTTCTCGATCGAAAGCGTGAACCGTCACCACAAAGATGTTCAATGGCAGCCGGAGCCAGCTGTAAAGGCTGCCCCGAGCGCTGTTACCGATGGCTTCACTTTTGATCAGGGCCATGCTGGGGAAATACGCGCCAACGCACGCCTCGATGACGCAGAAGGCGTAGAAGAGAACGTATTCCCGATCCAAGATTGTCACGACGCTCAGACTCGCAATCGTTAGTGGGAAGGCCCACAGAAGTGCAGACCTGGCATCATCGGTGGAAGTCATAGCCTTCTTGCCCATAGACAAAAGCGTGGAGCCCGCCATCATGGCACACATGAAGCTCGAGAAGACAAGGCCAAATGGTATGTCGCCCTGGTCCATGGAGATGATTCGGGCGCTCTGGAGAGCAGCGGACCAGAAAAAGACAAACAAGTACATGGTCCCTTCGAAAGAGAGCATGGCGAAGCCGACAACAAGCACACTGGCATCTTGCAGAGCAGTGAGGTGAGCTGGCTTTTTATGGCTCGTCCCCGCACCTGCTGTGCCATAATTTTCTGTCCAAAGCAAGAGCATGGTGCCCGCGGCACCGATACAGCAAGCGAGGCTGGCATGAAAAGGCCAGATGCGACATCCCAGGAGCTGTATGAGACCATCACCAATGATGCCGGAGAGAATTGCGACGATGCCGCTGGTGATGGTCATGTTTCCAAAGACACTGCTGAGGGGCAGAATCGTGTCATCGATCTGCGACGCGTGGTAGTCCGATATCATCCAGGTCTCAAAAGCACTGTAGAGTATCGTGGTTGCGTGACCACCGAGGACTCGTCCGAGGCAAAGCAGCGGAATGGAGTTGCTCAGCATCGACAGGCACGTCATGGCGTAACAAGCGCAGTAGGCGAGGCACATCTTCTTCCTGCCAAAGCGGTCCGCTACTTGGCCGACGTAGTAGGCACTGACAGCGGCGGAGACGAAGCCTGTTGCGTAGAGAAGGGCGACAAGCCTTTCCGGGATTTTCTTCTCATACTTGTACATCGCGTAGGTGTGAGGCCCCTGAGACGGACGCGGTGTCAGGTTAGCGGCTTGGTCTTGAGAGGGGGACTTGACGGATACTTGGGAGGTTGAGGTCACCTGAAACCAGTCTGCTGCCACGGTCATTGCGTAGACAGGAAGGACACGCCATTGGAAACTCGAGGCTCTGGCTCTCGACCGGGTCCAGTCGTTGCAAAGGTGATCCTTGGCTGACTGCCCACGATGTCGTAGGAGGAAGAGGCCAACATTGAGAAGGATCAAGGCGGCGAGGTTGATACCGTAGAAATCCAGCATCTTTCCAGTCGTCTGAAACACTGCCCAACATCAGTTCAAGAATGGAGAGGATCTGAAAGACCAATGGCTCAGTGCGGGGAGGCTCTTTGATCGTCGAGGCATCGATGAGGGCCGACTCCGTGTCTACGGGAGACTCGATCAATCCTATTCATTTTGTGCGCCGCTCGTTTCACTCTCTCTTTGGCGATCTTGCGGGCTGATCTTGTGAATTCGGAAATTGCGAGGGTCGTTCCTTCTGCGACAACCGCGATCGATCTTTGAGAAATCTTGGAAGGAACAGTAGGGTCTGAGCCCTAAGAATCTGGGAAAGGGGCAGGTGCCATCATCACCGACGCGCGTTGCTTCTATTGTATTGAGCATGAAGCAGATCAATGCATGGGAGGTATGCAGTCATTGCGGACTGTTTTGAGATGAAGTCATCCTGTGTCATCGCCCAAGGAACGGGGAGCCGACACCAACAAGAGCAATACCTAGTAGTCAGGGCAAGGAAATGGATGATGAAATAGGAGATCAGCATGGCCCAAAATAGCTTCTCATCGTATGCCTGTTCCAAGCACGCGCTTTCGAGGCTCAGGCCACATGCCCGTACTCGTTCGTACCTGTAGCTGATGCGGGGTCCTAAGAGGCCCCAGGCCTGAGAAGCTCGCAAATGGATCGTCCAATGGAGGACCGATAGATCTGAACCAGACACGGCCGAGCTCATGACGTTCGCGCGTTCCATCCGCCCCCGAGCCGAGGGAGTCTCGAGGGTCGTCCCGCCTGCTCATCCCTCCATCGCCCCAAAGGCCGTCTTCAATGAGCTCAAGCTCCATCAAATTGATGTCCATCAAATTGATGGATCTCATGGATCTATCAATCGATCCAGTGTTCATGTTGGCTGCAGCCCTACGGAGTACAGAGCACATCCATGATGCCTGACAGACTCCACAGAGCCGCGCGGAGACCCCGCTGGCCGGTCCAGGCTGACGAAACCCACGCGAGGTACCTACTAGTACTCCCGCGTAGAGGTACCTCCTTCTCGTGGTGGCCCCCCTCCGTCGATTCAGTGCCCGTGTGCCTAAGAGTCCTACGCTAAGACCCTCGGAAGGACTTCTTCGGCTGACGGACGTCGCGAATCGCTTGGAACTTACTAGCCTCACAGGTCAGCCCTTGGCGAATTTGAATGCTCCAACACAGGCCCGTCCGATGAAATGAATGTTGGGGGGGTCAAGAGAAGACGTCGGTACGGAGTACTCCGTACGGAGTCCTCATTTACTGTGTCTCTGCAGCAGACAGGGCCGCGTCCAAAGGCCCCGGGTTGCTTCCTGTTCCTGGTCTTGACGAGGGAAGGCGTTCCCGGCCCGAGGTCACATGCCCCTGGCCCTGGCTCCTGCTCCCTCTGTACTCCGTAGCGCGTCGACAACGGCGCTACACAGCTGACTCAGCTGAGGGTCGCTTCGAGATGTCGTCGGGACTCTGGCCTGAAGAGCCGCACCCAAACCAGGACGAATCCCTCTCTTAGGTAGCTTTAGATGAGTACGGAGTGCTCCGTACTCCGTAGAAACAACTTGAATGGACGAGGAATGGGGCTGACAATGCATGAGAGACGCGAGATGATCGATTCAGAGGCGATTGTATTGAAAGCCAGTGTCGGGAGGTCATGCCCCAATGCAAGAGGACTCCGGAGCGATCTCCCATTGTGGAGGCAGAGGCACTCCCACAACCTTGAAAGCGACTCGAATTGACCCCGTCAATCAATGTATCCCGAGGTACCTCTACTTCCCGACAGGGGCCACGCTTGCTGGATCGTGCCCCCTCCACCCTTTCCCCTCCCCCTTCCCCCTTCCCCCCTCCATGCCCTCATCCAACGCCCGGGGGTTTTTTCTTCTCTTTTTTTGCTTCTTGCTTCTATTCGCAGCCGCAAGCGAGCACCATCAGCAGGGGCGGCAGAAACGCAATCGCCCACGAGACGGACGCGAAGCCCCAGGTCCGCGCGACAGGCACAGACAAGAACCCCCCGACGGAACAGAAGCCTCGACTCGCTAGGACCATCCCTTCTCTCTGGTCTGGGTCGACCCCAACTCCAAGTGCGTTGCCATCGCCATCGCCATCGCCATCGCCATCGCCATCGCCCTCTTCACCATCGACATCCCCATTCCCATCCATCCATCCCAGTCGTCGTCACCACCACCACCTCCTCCTCCTCCACTCCCACACAGCTACTTGTACTCCGTACCTGCTCCTCCTTCTCTCCACCCAGCACTCGCTACGGCTGAGCCGGGATTCCACACATCCAAACGGGGTACATACGATTACTCACCCTCTCCAAGCATATCCCAGCCTCTCGCTCTCGTTCATGCAGGAGCCCCTCTCGCGACAAAGCAAGCCCGCAATCGATACTTCGTCCATCCACTGAGGGGCCATTCTCCGCGCAGAGTTCGAAATAGTAGCACCGCCGCAGACCTGCAACTCCCAGTCCGGTCAGAGGCTAGAGCTGGAGGCACGGAATAGTTCAGCCATCACCGTCACTGCGAGATCGCGCACCCCCCCCCCCCCCCCCCCTTCCGAGACTCCGTACTGGTATCTCAGCCCGTGGTCAAGGTCCCGCCAGCCCGAATCATCCGTCAATATCAACAAGGCCTCCAGCTTCAGTCCCAAGGAGAATCGATATCTCTCTCGACATTTCCTGCAGGCTTTCTTCCACCAACATCGGCCAGAAGGGCACGTCGATTCAAACATTCATCCTCGGCATCGTTCAGACTACATCCCATACACGCCGTACGAGTACTATCCCGCACCACCTTCGTGAGTTCTCTTGGCTTGCTACCGCGTGCTCAGCCCCGTCCCCCTTCTTGCCCACCCTCCCCCGAGGCAGACTCGTTTTGCCGGGCTTCGCCCCCAGCTGCTCTCTTTGCCCGCGTCATTACGGTACTCTAGAGCTCGCCCGAGAACCGCCATCCCCTTGTCGGTCCCATGGCTAATTTGGGACCAATCTCCAGGTTCACCTCTATTCTCCCTCGCTCGCTCTATTTCCAGTACGAGTACGAGTACCGTCCGCTTTCGTCAAACAAGCGCGAGCCGTTCGATTTCGAATCTTGAGCCGCAGCTCTTCCTCTCTGCATATCGTGATCCCCGTACACAAGCGCTCCGTTTCTGGCGTTCCTCGGCAACCGGCGACAAGGAAAAGGCTCCGACTTCCGAGTGCCTGCTAAACCGTCTTGAGGCCAGGGTCAGTTGCCCGACTACGAACACGAGTACCGCAACAAGGCGCTTCGACCAGCTTGCTGCCATCCATCCGGCCATCCATCCATCCCTCCATCCATCCACCACCGGATGACCTCTGACTAAGGTTTCCTGCTCCAGCCTCTGTCTGAACCCTCCGCCCTGGACGCCACAGCTTCCCTCCTCTTCGTCGTCTCACTCTTTCCCCTCCGGCCTCTTGGTCCTCTTCGCCTTTCCTCCCACTTCCCTCTCCCTCCTTCCACATGAGTTCTATGAACTCTCGTCTGAAAAACTTCGGTTTCGGGAAACGCAAGTCGACGGCGAGCATTCAAAGCGCAAACGTACCGGGTATCTCCCCCACCAATACCCCTCCCCTGGGTCAAATACCTCAACACCATTCCCCGCAACCTGGGCCGACGCCTCCTCCTGGCGCTTCGTCGTCAGTGAACAGTCTCCCAATGAACCACCCAGGCGGGGGCAATCGCCCTCCGAGCTATACTGCCACCAACTATACACAGGGGCCTCTCGGACGGTCGAGCCCGCTGCCTCAAGGTCCGAACCGGCCTCCGCCTTCCCAGATCGCCGGAGGCCCCCCGCCGATCAACACGGGCGCTCCCATGGGATACCCGCCGAACATGAACATGAACCAGATCCCACCAAACATGCCTCCTCCAGGCGGTCCTCAAGGCGGCCCGCCTGGATTTGGTCAACCTGCTGGATACCCCCCGGCCGGGGGCCCGCCGCCTTCAGGCGCAGGCCCCATCGCGCATCAGTTCCAAAACAGCTCCGCCGCCGAGGTCGAGGGCGCCAGCAGAAGCAAGGCCCAGCTCATCGTTGGTATCGATTTCGTGAGTCTCACGCGCCTTCCTCGCGTTATGAAGTGTCACATGTCTCACGCCACATCTCTCTAGGGAACCACCTTCTCCGGCGTAGCGTTCGCCTTCGCGACCAACAACGAGGCCAAGGAGGACATCATCACCGAATGGCCAGGTGCCGGTTCCTACACAAAACAAAAGGTTGTCCATCTGGTCCCCCGCTGTGATTATTGCGACCAGGAACACGCTCTGCTTCGAGGCTAACACTTCTTTGCTCAGATTCCCACGGTCCTCTACTATGACCAATACCAAAAGGTCGTGGGCTGGGGCCCCGACATTGCCGATGCCCTGGCACCCACCGGATATCCGAAGCCAGGCGTGCAAAAAGTCGAGTGGTTCAAGTTGCAGCTGATGCTGAGTGGAAACACCTACATCGACCCCATCAACCTGCCGCCTCTACCCCCTGGAAAGTCGGAGATCGATGTCGCGGCCGACTACCTGTTCAAGCTTCGCCAGGCCATGCGGGCGTCGCTTCAAAAGACCCTGGGCGAAGTCTTCAACCGAGAGGAGCGCAACATCCGGTACTACTTGACCGTTCCCGCCATCTGGAATGACGCAGGCAAGGCCGCCACGCGTGCTGCCGCGATTCAGGCCGGTTTCCTCCGAGACGAGAACGACAACCGATTGACGCTCGTTTCCGAGCCCGAAGCCGCCTCTCTGTTCTGCGCGAAGACCGGTCTCCTGAATCTCAAAGTGCATGACGCTGTCCTGATTGTGGATTGTGGCGGCGGCACCGTTGACTTGATCGCGTACGAGGTTGAGGACGAGAACCCGTTTACGGTGGCCGAATGCACGGCGGGATCCGGAGACTCGTGTGGCTCGACCGCGCTGAATCGGAACTTTAGCAACATCCTGCGGACCAAAATTAGGAAGATGAAGCTCCCTGATGGCTCCAAGACCGCTGGTCGCGTCTACGCCAAGTGCATCATGGATTTTGAGAACAGGATCAAGGCCGACTTCCGAAACAACGGCCAAAAATGGGCCGTCGACGTCGGTATCGAAGCCGAGTTCCCCGAGGCCGGCATCGAGGAAGGATACATGACGTTCACCAACGAGGAGATTTTGCAGTGCTTCGAGCCCGTCGTCAACCGGATTCTCGAGCTGGTGCGCAACCAGATCATAGCCATCCAGGCCCAGAACCGGACGCTCCAAAACATTCTGGTGGTGGGCGGCTTCGGAGCCTCCGAGTACCTTTTCCAGCAGATCAAGCTGCACGTGCCGCCTCAGTTCCAGTCCAAGGTAGTCCGGCCAATGGACTCTGTGGCCGCCATCGTCAAGGGTGCCGTAACGGCTGGCATCACCGAGCGCGTTATTACCCACCGGATTGCCCGTCGCCACTACCTCATGGCCACCCTCCAGCCGTTCAAGGAGGGATACCACCCCGAGGCGTACCGCGTGCCGTCTCTCGATGGAAAGGATCGATGCAAGTTCACACGACAGATCTTCGTCTCCAAGGGGCAAAAGGTCAAGAACGGCGAGCCTTACAAGGTGTCGTTCTTCCGGCAGGTGGCTCCTGGCGCCACTCTTATGTATGAGGACGTCCTGTACGCCTGCGACGACGACGTCTGCCCCGAGTACACCAAGGATCCGAGTAAGTCCCACATGTCCGGCGTATTACCGTTATTTATCGCTGTCTCCCCTCCCCCCTCCCCCGCTCACCTGAGGCCCCTCAACTGACTTCCTCTGCAGGGATCAAGGAAGTCGTGACTCTGACATCCGACCTGTCTCGCAAGAACCTGGAGAAGGACTTCGAGCGGATGGATACGCCCCAGGGAACTTTCTACCGTGTCTACTTCGACATCTACCTGACACTGGATGGTTCGGAGTTCAGCGCCGAGCTTGTCTGCCAAGGCGAGGTTATGGGCCGCTGCAGGGCACGGTTCAGGTGATTGTCGTTGGAGAAAACCTTTGTATGGTGTTCCGGACGACAAGAGGGAGAGGTCTCGGGGCTAGAGTCATCGGCGGGACCCATGGGTCTGCTAAACGGAAGCTCGCCAGCAACACCACCCCGACTTGGGAATAAGACGAGGGCCAGTCGCATCACCAGGCCGAAACTGATACCCAGACATAATGCCAACACACTTCTCGCATTATTTCTTCGGTACCGAGTCCGAAGACATCCTGACTTGAGAGTGCCAAAAACAACAAGAAGATCGCGGCGTCTTACACCGAGTCAACGAACGATTCCGCGGGCAGAACTTTGCCGAAAAGATGGGGACGTGGACGAGGACCGGGGTGGAGCGAGAGCAGGCGGTGGGGTAGATGAAGTCGAACGTGGGGAGAAAGCGTCACTCGATCCATACTACTCTTTTTCTTTTTTTCCCCTCGCAGTGTGTATACGAAACGAGAGTTGAATCGCGGCGAGGCACGCCAGCTGGCGATGTGCCTCGAATAGAGAATTGAAGATGATTGATCCAAGGACGGTCGGTTGATGCCGCTGAAGTTTCATGAACAAGGCATGGGTGCCTGGTACCAGTGCGATCATGGATGGATGCGGGTTTGGTGGAGAAGTGTCTACTCTTTTCGACACAGGAGCATCACCCCCTTCGTCACGGAAGGGAGACATTCTTCGCCGGAGGGAAGGGGCTGCTCCTCGTTCTCAGGGAGGGACTCCTTTTCGTTCCGAGAGGATTTCACCCTTTGGACGTTGGACTTCCCAACCTGTCAGGAGTACGTCCTTTCGAGTTCAGAATACGTCTTTTCGCTATGGAGCATGACCACCTTTCGATCTGGGACAATGACGCCCTCCACGATATAAAATGAAGACCCCTTCCCGGACTGAGGATACCCCCTTCTCGGTCTTACAAAATCAGATGACCCCTTCCCGACTTTGAACCATGATCGGAAAGAAGTACCCCTTTTCGTCATGGGAGCATGGACCCGAGCCCGATCTGAAAAAATGACCCCTTTCTGATCTGAGAGGATGGCCCCGTATAACAGAATCAGATGACTCCTTGTCGGCTTTTGGCTTCTTGTGCAGGACAAAGGACGTGAACCCCCCCTCGATCCCGAGCAGCGATTGAAGCAGCGATGCCAGGACATGCCCGGAGATGTTACTCGAGGAAGGTGCACCGGAGAGACCTTCCTCCTGTCACGGCAACCGAACAAGGAAGGCGTCGAGGAGCTCCTTCCCCCCCCCTCCAGCGCATCGTCCCCCCCTTTAGTCATCCATTCGCATCGAGCTCGTCGCGTCTTTCATCAGTCGTTCCAAGTGGCGACCTCATCTCGCCCTCCTCATGCTCCCTCTCGAATGCACCACGATCTCGTCGGAGTCCATGAGGGCTTTGAAATAGCCTTATCCTCCCTCTGCCGGCGCCAGCATTCTCCCCCTATCTCTCCTCTTCATGCCCTTGCTTGATCCTCTTCTTCTCGCCAGTACTACTACTCTTCCTCCGCTTTGTCCTGATACCTGCTTGGATCGACGCCATTGCATATAGCACCGAGTATCCATACCATTACCGTCGTGACTTGACTTCAAAGTGGACTTTCTGGGGAGACTCGGCAAGGCCTTGGATATTCTCACAGGCTGCTCCTGAGCCCCTGACTCCATCCTTACCTCCGCCGCAGCCGATCGAGCCGTCAAAACACAACCTGATTCAAGCAGGTCGCTCCCTGACCTGGCCAACATGATTCGACACGCACAATCCCAGGACACTCGTCCCCCCTGGCTCCTATGTCTCCTCCTCATCCTCCTCGGCTTCTCGATCCTGTCCGCCAGCGCCGCCAGAGAAGGCCAGTTCCTTGCCCACAACTGGCAGCACCGCTTCTTCCTCGCCGACAGGGAGCGCCCGCGCCCGCCGGCAAGGAGAGGTCCGCCCTCGCCCACGGGCGAGAGGGTCCCGCTGGTGGTGACGAACCAGTGCGACTCGACGATATGGCCCGGCGTCGCGACGCAGGCCGGCACGGGGCCCGGGCTCGGGGGCTTCGAGCTCGGGTCCAAGCAGAGCAGGCAGCTCTAGGTGGGACCTGACTGGCAAGGGCGCGTCTGGGGGCGGACCAACTGCACGGTCAACGGCGAGTCGTGTGCGTGCAAGACGGGAGACTGCTTCGCCAAGATGAATTGCGAGTTCAGTGTGAGTTGTCCTTCACCGCAACAACAGTGTCCAGCATCACAATTGCCCTTCCACGAGACACAGAGGGTGAAAACGGTGGCTGACATGACAATCACGAGAACATAGGGAGCCACGCCCGCCACGCTCGCCGAGTTCAGTCTGGCCGGCGGCGTCGGCAACAAGCAGACCTTCTACGACATCTCACTCGTCGACGGGTACAACCTCCCCATGGGCATCAACTACATCCCCGCGCGCAACACGACGTACATCCCGCCCAACCTCACCAACTGCGCCTGCATCGCCACCACGGGCTGGATCTACGCGCGCACCGAGCGCGGCACCTACTACGCCAACGCCACGTACCCGATCCCCCTCGAGGCCGCCGAGACCAACGAGAGCATTGAGTCCTGGTGCCCCTGGCCCAACCTCGCCTACCCGCCCAAGGAGCCCGGCAACGGCGTCTATCCCTACCCGGACGACAACGTCCGCCGCCCCGCCTTCGCCCCCTGCAACTCCGCCTGCGCCGCCACCGGCACCGACAAGGACTGCTGCATCGGCCGCTTCCACGACCCCAACGTCTGCAAGCCGTCCGACTACAGCAAGACCATCAAGGCCGTCTGCCCGGACGCATACAGCTTCGCCTTCGACGACCAGCAGTCCACCTTCATCATCCCCAAGGGCGGCGGGTGGGAGATCGTGTTCTGCCCCGCGGGGCGGTCGACCGATATCCTGCGCAAGCTCGGGAAGGAGATGTCCCGCATCGCGAGCGGCGGGCAGCTGTCGAGCGTCGCGCTCAAGATGCTCCAGAATGAGACGTACGTGCGCGGCGCGGGCATGCGGGACGCGCAGGGGGTGCCGCTCGCGATGGCGGCGGCGGGCCCTGGCGGCGCGGCGCGGTCCAGCACGGCGTTGGTGTTGGCGGCGGCGATCGGCGGCGCGGCCGCCCACGCTCTCCTATGATAGAATAGCGCTCGAGACGTCAATCGATGACCTAGAATTCTGCCTCCTCCTACCTGGCAGTGCTCGCTTTGTGTCCACGTTGTAAGAAAGAGACTCTGCGGGAAGCCTCTCAGCATCATGTCGGACGACGTCCTCGCTGTTACCCGGCGTTTCCCTGAGACGATCCCCCTTCTTATAGCCTCACGTCTTCGCAAGGCCGCGCTGAATGATCATGTGAGCAAAACGTGTCCAATCGAACTGGTCAAATATTGTGCAAAATAAGAGAATCTGCACAGCGGTCCCGCAACGCCGACATCTATCGTATCCGCCATTCGCTCTTTCGGACACCCATTTTCTCCGCCCCCCTTTTCGTCCCTCCATAGATCGTGCCCTTTCCCCTCCCTCTCTCTCTTTCTCTCTCTCTCTCTCTTCCACTCTTCCTAGCCCACCCACCCTCTCTCGGATCTATCTCTTCCACAAGCCCACCACCTCTCCTCCGCGCAGCCTATGTGTTCCCCTTGGCCTGCCCTTCTGTCCTTCCTGTATTGATATTTCTCCTGCCTCTTCGTAAACCCCTCCGTCGGGTGCCACGCCCGTCAAAATGCGTGTATATCTGTATCTGAAATGGAAAATCAAGGAAGATGTCGACGAGGAAAAAAAAACAGCAAAGAAAAGGCTTGTGTGCTTGTTTGTGTGGAAACCCGGCGTGAAAAGATTGTGCGTTCGTATTGTGATGGGATGGTATGCGTGCAAGGCCACGATGCGCGCTGTGCGATAGCCAGGAGTTGTGAGTGCGGCGGGAAGCAAGTTGCAAGCGTTGCGAGGAATCCTGTGTGCCCCTACGACGGACCTCCTCATCGCTTCGCCCGGGCAGCCTTGTTCCTCCTCCTGCGCTCCCACTCCGCGCGCTCCTCCTCGTCGCTGCCGCTGAACTCGGCGTCCTCGTCGCTGCTCACGTCCTGCACGACGACAGTCCTGCCCGCGACCTGCGCGGTGTGCCTATCGGTGCCGTTGGTCATCGTCGTCGTCGGGTTCATCGTCGGGGGCGGTGGGGCGGCGCCGCCGGGGGCCGGGGGCGCGGACTGGGAGGGGGGCTGGGGCACGACGCTGACGAAGTCGCCGGCGTTCTGGCTGGCGTACTCGTGCTGCTGGATGAGGCGGCGCAGGTCTTGGTTGGCGGGGTCGACGAGCTGGAAGGGGGTCAGGCCGCCCTTGTTCTTGATGCGGGAGTCGTTGCCTGCCTCGAGCATCATGGAGACGAGGGCGTTGCCGAACTCGCGCTGGGCGGGGGGCTCGGAGTTGATCCAGCGGATGGCGGAGTGGAGGGGGGTGTCGCCCTCGATGCGGGAGATGGGGTCGCACTCGAAGGAGTCCTGGTCGAGGAGGATGTCGATGATGTCGTCTGAGGGTGCGCGGGATGTCAGCAGCGGTGGGAGGAGGGAGTACAAGAGAGAGAGAGAGAGAAAGAGAGAAAGAGAGAGAGCGGGAGAGATATTGGGGGAGATGAGATAGCGCTCCAAGGAACGGGCAGAGAGGGAATAGGACGCACAGTTGCCGTGGCGGGCGGCTTCGTGGTAGAGATGATACCCGAGGACAGTCGTCGTGTTATTCAGGACGGCGGGTTTCTCGGCGTCAGGGATCTCCGAGAGAACCTCGTTCAGGAGCTCTGTGTTGTCGCGGCGGCAGGCCTCCACGAGGCGCTCCTGGATGGAGGCGCCCTGCGATGATGCTGTCAGCGCTCTGCACTTCCTCCCCTTGTCCCAGGGGTTCTCCTCCATTCATGGCCCCAAGTCTGCAGTCCGCATGTCCTCCACCGCGATGACAATCCTCCACGCTTGGGGCCGAAGACATGGCATGAAGGGAAAGAGGGGGGCCGTACCTCGAACACCTGGTCTGCCATGGTGCGTTGCCGTATGCGGTGCTGTAACGCGGGGGAGGTGGTAATCTGGTTCGGACTTTTTTTGTGTCGTCGCGGATGAGTGGGAGTGGATGGATGGCTGGATGGATGGATGTTTGGAGAGGTGTACGGAGTATGTATGAACGGAGTGTGTACAGGGCGAAGGGGGGGGGAGGGGGGGGGGACGACGATGAGGGGTATGGATGCTTGACCGGGGGGGGTAGGGGGGGTCCCTTCGAACGGAGTACGGAGAAGGACCAGACCGTGATCGTGGCGGGACTGGGGCGGTTCCGCAAGGTGTGGACGGCTGTGCCTCTCGATGTAATGGCCCGAAGCAGCCTCTCTTCCTCTGCCTCTTCCACTGCGACGTTTTGGCGGAAGGGACCCTCGATGGCGGTGACGAGGCGTCGAGGTGCGGATGGGTTGGATGGAACGAGTCGGAGGCCATTCAATTGAAGCCGTCACGAACGTCACACCGATCCTTGATCATGAGATTCGACTACCCTGGAGCGAGGATGACTCAAGAGTCCATGTGTGGCTGGTGGATTTGAATGGGTGGCGCCGCGGATGTGGCTAAACGGAACCCCACTGTGAATTCTTCGGACGAGCATGCGGCCTCCGTGATTTTGAAGCCCTGGAATTCGCATCGCAGCATCATCCGGACGCGACGAGCAGCAACGCAGGCATACTTCCGCAGCTGGGACCTGAGATCCTCTTCGATACAACACCGTGGCCCTCCCCTCCCGCGTCACCCGGAGCCCGATCCGAGGCCGCACAGGCGCCCATCCCCAGCCATGCTTCTCTGTAAGCCCCTCCATCCTCCCATCCGTCCATCCATCTCTCCCCCCCTCTCTCTCTTGCCCAACCCACGCAGCATCTCCCCCATCCTTCGTCGCTGCCACCACTGACACTCCCACGTCTGATGTAGTCTGCCCCCACTGCGCCAACATCCTGACCGTGTCGCTCACGCTCACGCGGCAGAACCGACTCGAGTGCCGCACCTGCCCCTTCGAGCACGCCATCACGGATCCGGTCTTCTCGCGGCGCGTCTTCGAGCGCAAGGAGCGCGAGGACGTCTTCGGCGGGCCCGGCGCGTGGGACAACGCGCAGAAGTGCAAGGCGCAGTGCCCCGGGGAGCACTGCAACGGCGAGGAGGCGGCCTTCTTCCAGGTCCAGATCCGGAGCGCGGACGAGCCGATGACGAGCTTCTTCAAGTGTATGACGTGCGGACACCGGTGGAGGGAGAATTGAGGGATCTGCATCTCATACGTTTCGCTTTTTGTTGTTGGCCTTTTGTCTCCCTCTTTTTCTTGTCTTGCGCTGGGCGTTTCGGACCGGTCATAGAGCGTATGGGTCGTCGTTTTCTTTCATAGTCGGTAGTCACAGCGCAAAAATATCGGGAGCGCGCTCCACATCGTGTCGAGAGCCGCGTACTTCTTTCTTGCTTCGTTTGCATCGGCTTGGCTTCGTGTGCGTGCTCTTTTCTGGCTTTGAATGCATTCTCTCGCTTCCGCATGCCTCTCGGCCTCGTGTGCCTCGACTTCCTGTGTCTCTCGACTTGGTTTGCCTCTCGACCTCGTATGCCTCTCGACTTGGTGTGCCTCTCGACTTTGATAGCCTCTCGACTTCGTGTGCGTGCTCTGTCCTTGCTTCGCATGCCTCTCGACCTCGCATGCGTGCCTTTCCTCTTTCCTCTTTTGCCTTGCTCTCTCATGTCTCGTATCTCGTGTCTCGGCCTCGTGCCCCCACCATCACCCCTCACTATGCCACTGCACCGCCGCCCTCATCTCGTCCTCCACCAGCCGCTGCACCAAATCCGGGCTGATGATATCCTGCCGGAACCTCTCCTGCTGGAGGAGCTCGAGGTGCCGCAGCGTCGGCCCCGGGTACGTCAGGTACTTGAGGTACGGCGGCCGGGACCAGTACTGGAGGTAGGCGAGGTAGGCGACGAAGGCGGGCTGGGCGAGCAGCTTCTGCGAGGCGAGGTGGTTGAGGTAGTACGGGTTTGCGAGGGATTGGACGAACTGCGCATTGTCAGCATTACTTCGGTGGGTCAGGATATACCGGCATGGCGCGTTGCTTCTCCATGGGGTGTGCTATCGCTGAGTCTTCGTAGGCGATGTGGAGGGGCGTCACTTCTGCGTATGACTACCAATCTGTTGCGTCCTCGGAGATGTCGAGCGGCATCACCGCGGGACCATCTCTCGATGGCATCCCCGAAAGATCAAGATATCGCGTTGGCGGTAAAGCAAGGGCTGCGAGGGGGAGTGGGGACCGGGAGGAAGGGGAGGACAAGGAAAGAAAGCAGCGGGGGCCATGGGAGAGGGCAAGCATCGGTCAAGGGCAGTCAGACGCTCTCACCTCAAGCTCGATTTCGAAGCGCGAGAACCCTCCATACTTGGGCTCCTCAGGAGGCCCCGCGCTTGCGCCCAAGTCCTGGCTCGAGGCCATCGCGGGGCTGCCGGGGGACGACGGCGGGGGACCAAGGGAAGAAGGAGAGGGCCGGGTCGTCAGTCGCAGGTTGTGAGCGGGTAAATCGAGGGCGAGTGTCTCAAGCGAGGAGATGGAGAAAGGTGAGTGTCTTGAGCTGGTTGATTGAAGGTCTTCAGCTCGTCGATGGATCGCGGAGGTCGTCAGCCGGTCGAAGGATCGTGGCCGAGAGCTCGTACGAGGAAATCAATGTGAGGAATGCATCCACGCATGGATCCATCACAACGTGGAGACGCCAACTCGAACACCAAGACTGGGTTCGTGTTGGAATTCGATACCAACCCTAACCCTGGTTTCAACCCAGGCTAACCTACAGCCGAGACCGTGCATCCCCGACATTCCATCCTCAACTTCATCGAATCAACAAACACCAACTTCAAATACAACTTGATCCCTATGGTAGGTTAGTAGATTGACGAAGCGCATTTGACGCCTGCCTGGTGTAGCTTGACAAAGTGCGTTGGACTTGGTCTTCCTTCCCTTGGATTGATGGGACACTCAGCTGCATCACCCTCTCGGATTGTTCGACAACAGACTCCTGGCTTCATCCCCATGTCCTGATCAATCAACAACAGATTCAATTCTAAATAGCTTCACCCCCCTCTCTGACCGATCAACATCAGACGCCCAGCTTCAGCCCGCGTTTCTATCCCGCGTTCTCATACCGCTTCCTCATACGGAATCGATCGACTAAGGACACAGCTTCGTTCCGCATCCTTGCACGGAATTGAACGACTATCCAAGGACATAGCTTCATCCTCACATCACACGGAGCAATCGACAGGCACAGCTCTCGGCAGGCACAGCTCTCGGCAGGCACAGCTTTCGACAGGCACAGCTTCCTCTCATATCATACGGAGTAATCGACTGACACAGCTTCATCCCCATTCTCATACGGATGAGATCGGCAGAGGACACAGCTCACTCAACCTCACCCCCCTCTCTGACAATCCGACAAAGCCTCTCGGTCCAGGATCTCCGAAAGACAACTCCTGTCTTCGCTTCACAGTCCAACAGCACCTTCCGACGGACCGTCCTGATGATGGTAAGAGTGGGCCATCATTAAATTGAACATTAAGTATGAGCTATCTGAATCGTCCGCAATACAACTCGAATAGACCGGCGTCGAGCCGGGCTTCAAAGACCTGTTTATCTCGACTCGTCGTCATATTAATATTCATGATATCATGAAATCTCGTTTGGGCGATACCAAATGGAAAACATAGGATGATGCAAAAAATCACACAGAGTCCGTGTCAAACTCCCCGTTCCTCCCTCACAACCCTCAAGACCAACCCAAGCTTGAAAGGCTCCTGATGCCCATCTCCCTTTAAATGGCGGCGGCGACGGCCAGGACGGCGGCGAGCAGGCCGACGACAGGAGTGGAGGCAGCGCCCTGAGAGGGGGCGTGGGTGGAGGTCGCGTTGGGTCCGGTCCCGGTGGTGTGAGCGCCTGAACCCGCCGTAGACTTGGGGCTGTTAGGCTTGGAGAACGAGAGGGTGTTGTTGGTGGACGTGGTGAAGCCCTGGCTGGGCGCTCCGGGGTGGCCGGCCGTGGCTGAGGGGGCCTCGGACGTGGGGGCGGGCGAGGAGGCGGGCGAGCTCTCTGAGGCAGCGGCGGAGGTGGAGCCGGCGGCGGAGGTCTGAGCAGCCGAGGTCTTGGCGGCCGAGGTGGACGCAGCCGCCGAGGTCTGGGCAGCGGACGTCGGGGCAGCCGAGGTCGAGGCAGCAGAAGTGCCGGCGGGGGCGGAGCTGCTGAGCTTGGCACACGACGCGGCGGCAGCGGCCTGGGCCTTAGCGAGGTCGTCGGGGCTGCAATTTGAAATGAGGCAGGGAGCTACGAGGCCGGCGAGCTTGGCCTGAGTCTGGGAACTGCAGAGACAGGCAGTATCCTCAAGCGCGCAGTCGGTCTTGGGGATGCCATCCTGCAAGCAAGACACCTGGAAGGGGGGGTTCGTTGTCAGCTCCTTGAGCCACGAGACGCCAAGCCAGAAGAGATAAGGGTATCCATCCATGTTTGAGGATGGCAAGGCGGGCAGGAATAGGATGGCAAGAAACTTACCGCGCATGGGGGCACGCCGGCGAGGTCCTGGGCGGCGACGAGGCCAACGACAGCGAGGAGAACGGAGACCTTCATGATGGCGGCTGGTGCTGTGGGAGTGACTGGAACTGGTTTCCTTGAGGGAATGTGCGTCCGAGAGGACAGAGAATAGCAGTAGCTCTTGAGACGGTGAGAGAGTGAGAGAAAAAGAAGGAAAACCAAAAAAAAAGAGGGCGATGCCGAAATTCCAAAAGCGAGTGGAAGATGATGAGGCAGAGTGTGGATGTCGGAGCACAAGAGTAAGAGGAGGAGGGGAGGGGGGAAGGGTGGGTAAAAGAGGCTGGCCGGGAGGACGTGGAGGGCCCTACCTCCGTAGTAGTAGTACGGAGTACGAGTACTCGTACTCCGTACCGTAAGCTTGTTTATCGCAATTAAAGGGAAGGCAAGGAGGGTCGGGAAGAGGATGAATGGATGGGGGGATCGAGATTGGGCCGGTGGGAACCTGGAAGCGAAGTCGACTGAGGCGAAGGCAGGGAGGGGAGGGGAAAAGGCGAGGCAGGTGGAGGCAAAGGTGGTGTCGCTGCGGGCGGTGCTTGATTACCTCGACGCTGCACCAACATGGACTGGAGCCCTGCGGCAGGCGCTCGCCCGTACGAGTACACATGATACGGGGTACGGACGAGGACTTGCGTCCACGGATCCATCCATGTCTCCATCCAGGTCCAAGGAAGTTCTCGTCCCACGGACAAAGACTCACGATGCTACCCCGAGCTTCCCTGCACGAGACCCGCGGCGGGGGTCACTCGCATGTATCGCGCGGGCATCGGGTGTTCGGCAGTCTGGGCTGTTCCAAGATGCCCTCCTGGCCCTCCCTCATCCCCCCATCCTGCAATGGTTTCCGGCGGCCTCACCAATGTCGCATTGGTCGTTGCCAGGGGTGAGGGTGACCCGTCTCGCCCCCCCCCCCCCCCCCGCCCCCCC